>PVJS01004133.1:0-70938 GCA_004027185.1 Glis glis
AAAAAAAAAAAAAAAAAAAAAGAGACACAATAAACTAGCCTGGGCCTATGTCAGGGGGTGGAGAAAGGATAGAGAAGTGGAAGGAAGGAAGGAAGGAAGAGAGGGAGGGCGACCATGGTAGGATCTAAGCACTTTAGTGCTGGTGGGCCTGTGAGAGGCCAGCTGTGACCTGCGCACACACCAGACAGTCACTGGGCACAGAGATGAGGAGCAGGGCCTGATGCGCAGCCCATTTCGAGCTAGAATCTGAGGAATAATCACGTGGGGCCTTTCCCTGTCCCCAAGTCTCTTCTGAAGAGTCATGCAATCTTCTAGGCTCTGCTGCAGGCGGCAGTTGCAGAGCCTAGGGCCACGAGCCCACAGAGTTCCTTGTGGGACTCCCAACCCCCTCCCACCTAGGGGCTTCACTACAACACAAGATGGAGCTTATGGGGCTTCTCCATCAGCACACCTCTAAGAGGCTGAGGCAGGACAGCAGCAAACAACTCCCGGTGTGAAGCTCCCAGAGGGGGCAAAGCAGACACCCACCCCAGGCGGGAAGCGAGCTTTAGTCCTAACAGTGCCAGGCAGGTAGCACATGGAGGCTGGTCAGGTTGCTCACTGTGCAAGTCCTTGTGGAGGGGCCCTGGGTCCTGGGGTGTCATGGAAGCTTACCTGAGGTGGGGGGCGAGGGAGAAGGGTCTCTGTCCCTGCACGGCAGCCAGGTCCCATGGTCCTAAGGACATACAATGCATCCCAGAATCTCAGGGGCCAAACAGGCTCACTGGGCACCAGACATACCCAGAGGGCTTTCCTGGATCCTACACCTGGGCAGGGGCCTCAGATGGGCATTTGAAGAAAAATCAGATGCCTAGGTGATTTTGAGTATCAGTCAGGTGGAGATCATCTGCCAATCTAGTTCAGACTCTTCCTTCATCCAATGCAAGACTCGGCTTCAGCAAACGACCCCAGCCCACACCACCTTCCCTCCTGCCACAGATGGTGAGGAGGACAGGCATCTCCCCTATGTCTTCAGGGGCTGTGGTCTGATTGGCTGGATGCCAAGCCATTAGCAGTGGAGTTCTCTTTGCCCTCCGCCCTGCCTAAAGGCCTAGGTGGATAGATGGTGTTTATAAGAGTGTGACCCCACCTGACCACCTGTGGGAGCTCTTGCCCACTTGCCCACCCACCATGTTGGGTCAGTCCTGGCCCGGGGGCTGCCCACCACACTGCCCGGTGAGCTGATACCTGCAGGCTGTTCTTGTAGGTTCTCAGAAACGGCCAGACCTGTGGGAAGAGGGGGTGCACACCAGCAGTGTGTTTGTCTTGCTCCTCTGTTTACCAACCTGCAACAAGTGCCCACCTGGACACACATGCCCTTGGCCTTCCCCGCTCCACCCTCTGAGCCCAGGCCCTCCCAGACAGGCAACCACTGGGGACTCCCTCCCAGGATGCACCGGGGCCTTCTCTGCAACCCAAACCCAACACCGATACAGAATAAATGCTCAGGTGGCTCCCAGGATGTGTAAACCTTCCCTCCACTGCTCGTCCTATTGGCTGAGGACACTGTGCCACCTCTCTGTCTCCACCCCATCAAAATGAAGCTCTTCCTGCTAATAGAAATCTCTGTCTCTACTTGCCACCCCATGCCCACCCTGCCCTTCAGCAGCCTGGGCTCCTTCCTGCCCAAGCAAGAGAGGTCAGAGTTGAGGCCTTCCCCCATGCAAGTCCTGGCATGGTGGTTCCCAGAGTCAGGCCGGGGACCCTCCTGGGAACAGAGGAATTCATAGGGGTAAGAACAGCAGCTGCAGAGCTCCAAGAATCAATCTGGCAATTTCTGAGTGAAAGGGGCCTCTGATTCTGCTTTTCCTTCCTGGTTAGCGTCTGCTTTCCTAGCTCCAGCTTCCAGTTTATCACCCTGTCCTCCACCCTCTGTCCAACCAGTTATCATTCTGCATCTTGGCTTCCCATCCGCCCCAGACTGTCACAGAGGTAGTGGCTACATGAAAACAGGGTATCCTTCTGTCGTGTCTGCCCTTGAAGCTCTCCCCTGCTCCCAGTCTTTAAAACGAGAGCTAGATGTGGCTGCCACTCTCCTCTTGCCTGCCCCAAAGAGTGGTGTCCAGCCTGGACGTGTGCCAGAGCTCCCGGCTATGTGGAAAGACAAGGAGTCCTCCACGGCCCCCAGGTCAGGGGGGTCATCGTCCTCACAGAGGGGGCATTCTGGATGGCTAACTTGGCATATTCAGTGGGGTGGGTAGGTGGGCAGAACAGGGAGTGGGGAGAGGGCCTGGGATGATATGAACTGAGAAGCCGAGAGAGAGCCAGGACCTGCGCTTCTTACTCTACCTGGTTCGGACACACGATATGGATCTGGTTTTCAAAATTATGCCGTGTTGTCTTCTGGCCCACGGGTTCCAGCTAAACCAAGAGGCAGGAAGATGAGGGTGAGAAAGAGATGGTTGGTGGGAAGGTCAAGACACAGGTCAAGGGTGGAGGAGGGAGGAGAACTGATCTTACCATGTTTTTCCAGAGGGCGCTGGCTGCGTGGGCGTGAGTCTTGCTGTGGAAGTGGAAGCAGTCAGGGGCAAAGAAGGAGCTGTCAGGCAAGCCCTCCTGGTCATCGGGCAGAAAAAGAGGCAGTTACAGAGATGTCGGATGCTGGTGCTCAGAGCAGCCGTGGGCCATCTGTGGGCTCCACTGCTCCGTGACGCGTGCTTCTTTACCGAGGTCTTTGGCATGTCCACGTTTTCAAGGAATGGCTGCACGATCACTGTAAAATCTTCCCGCGTGTCATATCGTCCGCTGTCAACCAGCTGCTGAGTCCCCTCCTGCAGGAGGAAAGGTGACAGGGGTCAGGCGGTTCTTTCTGCATCTGCTTGGTCCTGGCTCCACCTCTTCTTCGACACAGAAGTAAACAGAATCTGGTTGTTGGGTAAAATCAGTCTTCGGCAAAATCTCAACTGATCAGGAGGAGCCAGCTAGTTACTCTTTGGATCAGCCCTAATCTCACCCCCTAGGCCACAACTCTGCCACAACTGCATGTATTTGAATAAGGCTGTGAAAAAAGGAAGGTAAGAAAAAATCCAAGTATCAACCTGACCCCCTTTTAAAGCTATTCTGATTAAAGACTCGGGGGATGGTATTTGATTAAGTGACATTTTGCATAATCCTTACATTTAATTTATTTCTGTCCTACATTCAGAAAATTCGGAGGAGACTGGACATTTAATGTATGCTTCTGTTGCTTGTGCGCAGGATTGCATGTACACGTGTGTGCTTCTTTGAGGCTCTCAGGTCTGTCTAGGAGGGTAACAGCTACGACCTCACAGCTGCTGCTTGGGCTCCATTCTAGAAAAACCAGCCACCCCACTTGTGGCTCCCACCCCTGCCAAACTCGGCCATGTCACTGTTCATCAGGGTTTTCAGCATTTGGGGCCAGGACTCTGGTGGGAGAGGGAAGTCAGGCTTATATAGTCAGACTGCATTCTTTCCTTAGGGTAAGCAGAAGGAGAGCCCTATACCAGAGAAGCCTCATGTCTGACCTCCTGGGCCTACAGGCAAAGCCTTGAGTGAGGCAGGAGGGAAGGGAAGAAGGCGGCCTCTCGAAAGAGGGGAGAAGGTGCCACGGTGCTGACTAGCTGTGTGACTTGCAGCAAGCTGCTTTCCTCTCTGGACCCGTTTCCTATCTGTAAGTGGAGGATGCTGGGCAAGACCTGGACCATCTCTTAAGCCCCTTCCAATGTTACTAATTTCTCTGGGTATCACCCATGATGCTTCACAGTTGTACATTTGAAAGAAATAGTGTGTAGAGACCCTGAAACATAGTGAGCACTAAATGACTGTGGTTATTAATAATAAAGGTTATCTCTAGGGAGAGTGATGAGAACCACAGCTTTTGCTGGGAGGAGGAGTGAGATGATTCTGAGAGGGTGTGATGGCCTCACATGGCTGACGTATGAATGTCTCCAGGACACGGTATCAGGGTCTCAGTGGTGGCCAAGATCAGATCTGGGAACAGCTGGCCAGGAACAGGGAACAGAGGTCCAGGAAGGCAACTGTGGTGACTACAATCATCTCTGATTATGTGTGGGAAATTGATTCCAGGACTCCCCATGGATATCAAAATCCATGGATGCTCAAGTCCCTTATATAAAATAGCACAGTATTTGCATAGAACCTATGCACATCCCCCATATACTTTAAATCATCTCTAGATTTCTTAAAGTACCTAATACAATGTAAATGGTGTGAAAAATAGTTGTTATACTGTATTGCTTAGGAATAATGACAAGAAAACAAAAGCATTGGACCATGTTCAGGACAGAGGCAATTTTCCCCCCAAATATTTTTAATCTATGGTTTGTTGACTCCATGAACTTGGAACCCATAGATATAGAGGGCCAACTGTATTTCTCCTTCTGTTTGGCTGCTCAGTGTCTGAACCCACTTCCCATGTTTGGAGACCCCACCATAGGAAGAGCAGTCTGCCTCCCATTGGAGAAGCTGGAGGACAAATGCTTACTTTCTCAACCTCCCTTGCAGCTCGGGCATGGACACATGACCGAGGCTCTCCCGCCCATGCCCCACTTTAGGGACAGCACAGATCTCTTTCAACGAGGGTGGCAGCTGTTCCAGTTCCTAGAAGCAGCTGTGACAGTGGTGTCCACGATACCCCGTTAGGGACGAAGTCTCTGGCCTCATGTTGATTCTTATGGCTCAGCTTCTAGAATCCCATGATTCTAATCCCTAGTGGCTTACCTCAGACCCTAGCTCTATAGCTCTTCCAAGATTCTGCTTCAATATTACTTTTGCTTAGATTAGCCACCGTCTGCATAAGTTGCTATTGCTTGCTCCCAGGAACCAGGCACGGAACGGGGCTGCTCTTATGGTCATCACCCCAGCTGCCTTCCCTCTCCTGGTGCGAGCTGTGGACTTCCTCACCAGAGTGACAGTTCATGGAAGTCAGTGTGGCTGGGTGGTGGCGACAGGGGATGATAAATAAAGGTTCATTTCTCAGAGTCCTTGACTCACCCAGCAGGTATGGCTGCCTGCAAAAGGACCTGCAGGGAAGTGGCTCTATCCAAGGAGCCCATGGATTTTGCAAGGATGGATCACCTCTGCAAGCTGTTTATAGCCTACTCTGGAAGGCCACCATGGTCCCCTTCCAGTGACTGGACAGTTGTTTAGAGGGACCCTCAAGACAGTCAAGGAGGCCAGGCGTTTGGTCCAAGATTTGACAGTGAAAGGACTAAAAGGAACAACCCATAAGGTGGAGGCCATCTGATGACTCTTCTCTTGTGCTACCCCCAGGGACACCCGTCCCCAGGAGTCGAGGGCTGGGGAAGTCACATCCTTTCAGATCCATGGGGTCCTTCAGGAAGGGGGTGCTGGAGCATCTGCTTCCTATCCAGAGTTAGCAGCTCAGAGAGTTGGGGTTTGGATTTAGACAGAACCACACTGAGACTTCTCTCCATGATAGGCACTTGCCCATGACAATTAGACGCATCTGTTTTCAGGTAAAGGCCAGGAACCAGGATTCAGTGAAGCACATCCTGTGACTTGGTTCCATAGCTTCATACAAATAAGCTGACTCGAAGCCCCTGCTGCCCCTGGGCATCTTAACACCGGCATGCTGGTCAGTGGTCAACGCCTGCACAGTCAGGTCAAATGACCTAGCATCTGCTCATTCTCTGAAGAGAGCAATCAAACCCCAGGGCAGCCCTGTCCAGCCAGAGGACCCCTTCCTGGCTCACCTGATACTTCTTGTTCAATTCGATGAGGGAGGCAAGTTCTGTAGAGTTATCATCAAACCTCAGGACACAGGGACACAGAGACCTGCAGGAGAAACCGAAAAGATGCCCCCACCCCAGCAGGATCACCAACTGAATAAAGATGCAGGAACACTGGCTCGATACTCAGGATACAGTTCTTTTAAGTTGGGGGTATCAGAACCCGTGCTAAGGGAGGGCATGGTGGGCCAACCTATTGACTGGGCCCATGAACTGAAGAAAGTGTCCCTGACCCGGATTTTCTCTTAAAAATGAAACAGTTCTGACATCTGTAGGAGTGACGTTTGTGGAGCTGAGCACCTTAGGGCTGTCTGAGGGCAGTGCTGTATAGAGAGGCCCCCTCCTCCTGAATGATAATAGCGATAACAGCAGCAGTAATTGTACGTGGAGTGGTAACTGAGCCAAGCACCGTGCTGACAGCTTTATGGGTATTAACAGCTTTATGTTTAATCCTCACTACCATTCTAGAAGTGGAATTATCATTATCCCCATTTTATAGAAGAGAAAACTGAGGTTTGGAGTGGTTAAGTAGCTTTCTCAAAGTCACACAGCCATATAGAGGCTGAAAGTGGGAGCAGGGACTTGAACTCAAGTCTCTGGCTCTGAACCCAAGTTCTGAATCTCTATATTAAACTGCTCTGTCTGGTCTGCAGCTCCGCCCTGGTGGACCACCTGGCAAATCTGAGCTCTTGGTCCAGGGGGATGAGGTGATAACAGCGCAGATAGCTTAGGGTAGACCCAGCACCAAGCAAAGCTCGGCCACTGAGACAGAATAGCAGAGGGGCAGGGAGCGCAGAGTGCAGGACAGGGGACCCCGAATCCATCCGACTCTGACGTTCAGTGCCTTGGTCATTCCAGATCTTCAAATAGACCTGGCAAGCGCCCAACTGAACCTTGAGTCTTAACGGTCTAAAAAGGCCCGCAGTGATGGGTAGCAGGGGACTTTTTGGAGAGCTGCTCTGAGTGGAATGAATACACTGAACCCCGTGTGGCCTAGTGACTGGGGAAAGCGGGAGCCAGCCGATGAGTCAGCAGTAGAAAATAGCTCGCCTGACACCAGCTGCGCTAATAGCATGTGTCACCCGCAGCCACCTGCCTCTGCTCATGGCACCCTGATGCCTTCTCCAGGGGACCTGGGCAGTGTGGGTCCCCCCATGTGAGGTCTGGCATAGATCTTCAGGGGCTCAGCCAACATTCCCCTTAATTTCCAAGAACAAGGCTGGCCCTCGTGAATTATGCATTCAGCCATTCAGCAAGTGACCACCAAGCTCCCTTGCTGTCAAGCGGTGACTCAGTGCCCGGGTGACGGGGGATAATTACCACGAGGTAATTAATGAATAATTACCACGTGATGCGCTCAGGGACATGGTGGCGGCCTGTATGCAGTTACAGAGCTGGGGGCAGGGAGGGGGTTGCACAGCCACTGTGACCTGCGCTAATGGTCCAGAGGACTTGCAAGCAGAGATGCTGTGGGAAATGGTGGAGCTTCGGTTAGAAGGGCATCGTATTCCTGAAGGTCATGGGCATGTGCAATACTAGAAGGGGAGCCATTGTTGTTTGGCTCTGGAGGCAGAGGGGTGAAGACGCCTCTCAGGGGCATCCTAGGACTGGGGTCCTCTGTTCTCCGGGCAAGACACTACCCTCTGGACCCTGCTGAGTCTGATTTGGCCATCTCCTCCTTTAGCAAGTGACAGCAGCCCTGCACTTGTGAATGTCCAGCCTGGAGCACACACACCAACCAGAGGCACTGTCTGTCCTGGGGATGGACCTCTGGCAGGGGATGGGGACCCTCTGGACACACTGTGGAGTGGGTCTTTGTGTGTGTGTGTGGTACTGGGGATTAATAACACAGGGGAATGCCGGGCGTGGTGGCGCACGCTTGTAATCCCAGTACTTGGGAGGCGGAGACCGGAGGATCCGGGTTCGTGGCCAGCCCCAGCTACTAGTGAGGCCCTCCGTAACTTCGTGAGACCCGGTTTCAAAATAAAGGATAAAAAATAGGGCCGGGGGTGTAGCGCAAAGGTAGAACGCCACTGGGTTCAATCCCCGGTACCACACACACACACAAAAAAAAAAAACACAGGGGGATTCTACCTCTGAGCTACACCCCCAGTCCTTTCAATTTTTTTTTTTTGGTTTTGTTTTTGAAACAGGGTCTCACTAGGTTGCTGAGAATCTTGCTACATTGCTGAGGCTGTCCTCCTGTCTCAGTCCCCCAAGTTCTGGGATTACAGGTGTACGCCACCATGCCCAGCTGTGAAGTAGGGCTTAGCAGTGGCCTGCGTGTTCCTTGAGGTTTGCCCACACTCCATTCCTTGCCTTACTCTCCCCTCCCTGGAGGGCAACGGGTGCCTTGGGGCAACAGAAGCCATGGCAACAGAAGCAGGGCTGGGTTCCAGTGCACGCTGAGGGAGGTAACTGAGGCTTTTGCTGGGGTCAAAGCATCCCGGGATGTCCCCCATGAGACCTTGTCAGGTTAAAAAATGGGGTGGTCTCAGCACTCCTCACACCCTGCCAGGGTGGGGGGTTCCAATGAATCTGCTGAGGGTCCACAGCCCTTTCCAAGGCAGGGAGAGAAGTTTCCGTCTGACCTGAGGATCAGTCGCGGGCAGCTGACACTGGTCTCCTGGTACAGCTCCCTCAGTTTGACGATCTCAAGCGCCTTCACCATGTTCACAAATGCCCGGGGAACCTGCATAGGGCAGGCGGGAGGCCTCAGCAGGGATCAGAGCTGCCTCCCGTGAGGTCTGAGGCCCAGGCAAAGGCTGAGGTAGAGCTGCTCAGAGGCCGTGTAGCCCCACCGCCGTACCTCAGCGTGGAGGATGTCCAGGGCCGTCTTGATGTTGTCTGTGAAGTTCTGGGGGGAGTGGCGGTCCTGCAGGAAGAGGGAGAGTCTCCTGAACCCCACTCACCCCCATCTCCCTACAGAACAGGACTGTTTTCTCTCTTGGCTCCTCTTCCTGTAGTTCAGAGTGGGCACCACTCACCCCCATCTCCCTACAGAACAGGACTGTTTTCTCTCTTGGCTCCTCTTCCTGTAGTTCAGAGTGGGCAATATTGAAATAGAGGGATAGTTTTTTGGGGCCCCAGCCTCCCCCCCAACCCCGTGGTTCTCAAGCTTGTTGGGGGCTGTGACCCTCAGGGAAATGCCCTTTCTTTTGCAGGGAGCCATGGAAAGTTCTGGATCTACTTCATATCAACTGGACACAGAGCCTTAGCTAAGGCATGTCACGCCACCAACACCTTCTGAGATGGCAGTGTTTGGAGAAGATGACTTCTTTTTTTTTTTTTTTGCAGTACTGGGGGTCGAACCCAGGGGCATTCTACCTTTGAGCTACACCCCCAGCCCTATTTTTTAATTCTTTATTTTGAAACAGGGTCTCACTAAATTGTGGAGGGCCTCACTAAGTAGCTGAGGCTGGCCGCGAACCTGGATCCTCCCAAGTACTGGGATTACAAGCGTGCACTGCCACACCCGGCTCAGAAGATGACTTCTGAGATCTCCTGCAACCTGACAGTTTCTGGTCCCATGGCCCTATCTCTTCTTCCTGGGACCTCACGTGTCTGGGGTGCCATATCCTAAGTAAGTGTTATAAGGAAGTTTCGAGAGAAGAGCGTCTTGTGGACTCCCCCCCCCAAGCATAAACACACTTTACTCTTATTTCTCCTGATTTTGATATTTGTGTTTTTAAACTTTTAAAAGCAGTGGAACTCTTTCCCTGACTCAATTCTAACCAAGAGCCTTGCTCTATGAAACAGATCAAAGCCATGTCACTTCGGGGATCCTGGGAGGGGCCTGTAGTCCCAGCTCTCCACCTGCCTCTCAGCTGCCTGTGTGTCTTTCACATCACAGCTTGAAAGCCCCTGGCCCCAGGTGATTATGACCTAGGAAAGTGGACTGTGAGAGGCCAGGGGACAGGGTTGCCCCTCTGGGCAGGAGCTCACAGCCTGCAGCAAGATCACCACCTCCTGCACCTCACTCTGCTGGTCCCTTTCTGCCTGCCCAACACTGCCATCTTCAATCCCTGGCTGGGGGGGGGGGGTCTCTGGTGCTGTGCTCTGACCACCCAACCCCATGGCACACACCGAGTTCCCATGGCAACTTTAATTTTAGACTCTCTTCTGTGAGTACCACCAGAGCTGTACAGTGATGTCTTTATCTTGCTATGGCGAGTTGCCGGTCTCTCCTCTGGCAGGGGGACAGAGGGGAGGGCAGAGCCTGTGCTTCATTCGCTACTGCTCAGCTCCGGGTGCAGTGCCCAGCACAGGCATGTGTGCATGGGCGTGAGACTCATCAGTGTGTCCTGAGAGTTTCTCTCTGCTCAGAGACACTGGGATTCCAGGAAGAAGTTTTCCTGGGAAACCCAAACTCGGAAAACTTGGGTTTCCCATCATCCCCGAATGACGAATGACATGGCTTGGAACCTCGCTAAAGGCCCTCATAGGAGATGAGCTTTCTCCACATGAGTGGCAGAACAGAAGCGGGGCACAGTCAGGCTGGAGAGTGCTGCAGAAGGGAGCTGAGATGATCTATGAAGATAGGCAAGACTTTTCTAGATCATCAGAATGTTATCTTGGTTTCCAGAATGATACGATCAGGCTCCCTTGTTAGGACACTTCATCGGGATCAGTCTTCTAACCAATCGTGCTTGCCCTGTTGCATCTCTCCCTGGAGGTGAATGCCCTCTAGGTCTCGGGGTGAATCTCAGGCTGGGTCCAAGCCAAACCTCAAGCCAAATCCCAACCCAGCTGCGCTGCTCTGGGAGCCAGCGAGCAGCCATGGAAATCCTTCCTTGAGGGTGAGTCTTGAGCAAAAGGCACACGACCTACCGGGTCATTGCAGGAGTCACAGAGATCATTGCCTCCGATAAACACAGTGATTATCTTCCAATCCTCCTGGAAATTTATCCTCTGAAATGGACAGGAAACAAACACATCAGCGCCCATCCCAGAGTCAAGCCAAGGAAAACACAAAGTGCTGAACACTGGAAGGGCTGGGTCCTCCCAGCCAGAGTTCAGTGGACATTCATATTTTCAGTTCTCTGGTCTGGGGGTCCTGAGGTCAGCGGTGCTAAATGGTATGCTTATTTTAAGTGGAGTCGCTGGACTTCCATGCATGGTAGCACACTGTCCTGGTGGGAGTGGATGCGGTGCCCTCTGAGCTTTCTTCTTCCATCTCTAGCATGGCAAGGAAGTGGGTGGGGGATGGGGAAGCTGGTACTGGCCCTGAGAAAGGAAGTTTTGTTCTGGAATCCTCTAGAAATCTGGAATTCCATTTTGCCTTAGGGAAGAAAGGACCGTCTTCCACCAAGAGGGAGCTCTCCAAACTCAGATCATTCACACGAGTCAAAGCTGCTCATGAACAAATCAGCTGGAGAGGCTGTCAGAGCAACGTCAGCTGCAAACACTTGCTCCGAAAAGATCTTTCCATCTTTAGAATCTGCCTTCTTCAAGAGGCACCCACAGGAGTATTAGAAGTCACGGGGCTGGGAGGAAGGGGTATAGCCATACGCTTTTCATAAATGGTGGCCCAAGGGTTTGTGGTCCTCACAGCCTCTTAGGTTGTCCCTGGCCTATAGAGTTTTGCTTCTCTGACCTATGCTCCCAAAAGAGGTGGGGGGAGAAAGATGGGGCCAAAAAAAAAAAGTCAGAAAAGTTTGACATTAAGGATAGAAATATTCTGAAACTTCCTGATAATTGACTTTGGAATACAATCATTATATGTAAAACAACTAATCCCAATTCCCCTCTTTAATTATTTTATCCACGTGGGAACAGCTCCAGAAGAAAGTTTGGACTGAGAAGCTGTTTGGGTTTGAAGGATAACCCAATGCTCATCTTTCAGAGCCCAGCTTTACTGTCTCGTGTCCTTCCCTGGCCCTCCCGAGCAGAGGGGCCCATCCCTTCTTCCACACCCCTACTCTACCTTACACATAACTCTCTTTATATAGCACATGTCAACTTTTATCATTTTGATTCATCACCTTGATCTCCCCTTGTAAGCAACTTGAAGATAGGACTGTATTACATCTCCTGGTATATTTCCAGTCCCAGCCCAATACCCAACTAGTGAAGTTTATTTCGAATCACTGGCTGGCTGACTAATCAAGTGAATGGGAACCCCCTTTTCAGTGGGGCAGAACTTCAGGCCTCAGACATGCCTGTTAGAAACCCAGCCTGGCCCCATACACCCTCACCTCATCGCTAACCTTCTCTGTGGCCATGGAGTTCTCCTGCCCACTTCCTGTCCTGGGGAGTCCCTCCCTGACTCCCCCATACTCACCGAGTCATTCTTCATCAGGTCCACCAGCCTCCTGGCCTGGGCTGCTAAACCCCTGCGGGCACACACAGGAGAAAGGGGGGTGAGGACAGGGACTGGGAGGGGAACTTAGCAGAGAGATCAGAACTCAGATATGCAGCAGAGTAGGGTTCAGGGGGGCATTCTGCAGAAAATGGGGCTGAGGGCCAAGGCACAGAGCTCCTTCCCCACTCTGGCTCCACTGGGGGAGGGTGGGAGGAGCGACTGTGCTTGGGGAGGGCAGAGTGCTGCACATTTGAGGGGTGACTCTCAGTGATCTCACTCTTTTGTGATGGGTGTGTTTGATGATCTACTTTTCTTTCTCTTCCAAGCCAGACTTGCTCAAGGCCAACAGAGGTTCTCAAGTGAATATTTCATGATGTCATGCACAGCTTGGCATGTGCCCATCTTGGCTGGTGCCACGGTGGCCTCAGTCCCCTCACTCTCTAGGTGACATGGTGGAGGACATAGCTGTCTTGGACACTTAGTTGCCTTGTGGTAACTGTGGGAAAGCAACTTAAATTTGAGATTATATCATTTACAGGAAAATGGAGGGAACTAGAGAGTATTATGCTAAGGGAGATCAGCCAGTCTCAGGAAGTCAAGGGTCGTTTGTTTTCTCATATGTGGAAGCTCGAGAGAAAATAGGAAACAAGAGGGACTTCAGATAAGGAAAGCGACCAGTGGAATAGTGGAAGAGGGTTAGGAGAGGGGGGAAGGGCGGGGACAAACAAGGCTTGAGGAAGGGAACGGTTCAAATAATGCCATGTCCACACATGTCCACAAATCTCACTAACATGTGTGGGTGGGGGGAGGGGAGAGCGGGCGGGATCCGGAGGGAAACACACCAAGTGCTGTGTCTGGAGCACTTTGAACCTCACTATGATGTATAAGTACAATGCACCGATAAAAGTAAAAAGAAAGAAAGAAAATTCTGTTTAAAAAGAATGCAAAATGGAGACAAACCAACCTATTTTAGAGGGTCATCTCTCTGGGAGCCAGCAAATAAAATCAGCAAAGTAGCCCCCTGAAGTAAGCTACTATTGGTGCCAGACAGCAAGGACTTGAATCCTGGTGCCACCATTGACCAGCTCTGAGACCTTGGCAGAACACCTTGCAACCCCTTAGTGAGTTTGTCTCCATTGTGAAGTGAGGATGGGCAGCATGCCTTTTTCATAGAGTTGTTGGGAGAATTAAATGAGGATGCCATAGAAAGAACTTAGAATAGTGCCTGGCACATGGTAAGCATCCACTGAATTATTTCTATTATTATCACCACTATCACCATCAATAAAGTCCCTGGCACAGTGCCTATCAGGAAACATTAATTTTCCTCCTTTTCTCCTCTTAATGACTAGCCCAATAGGCCTGATCTTGATCATAGTACACTAGATATCAGATAACTGAGGAGGGGACATTGAGTAAGTCACTTAACCTGTTGGAGCCTTAGTTCCTAACTGGAAATCTGAAGTTATCGGGGCAGCTGCTCTGTCTGTGGGCCAGAGTTGGAGGGTGGTTACTGGACCCCTCCGATCCTTAATTTTATCATGAATTCAACATGGGAATCCTACCCTCTGCTCTGTCCATCTCAGAGTTACTGTACAGGACACGGGGTGACGAACGTGGAGCTACTTTGCACATGGTGCACTGCTGTATGTAGATGAGGGGCTATGCTCAGGCTTGGATTGCCTGCGGGACACAAGGCCAGCCCGTGTGGTCAAGACGATGCATCTGTCCTGGCCATGTAGTCTCTATGTACTATAGTTTTAACAGAAATATGGGAATAATAATCCCCAACTCCCTACCACCCAGGATGGCTTGGATTGCTTGCACGGAGGTGCCCCAAGGCCTCGGGAAGAGCAGGCCAGATCCGGGGCTGAGTGACCCGTGCTCATTTTGGTTACTTCTATGTTCTTGACCCCACGGTTCCATTCTTGGATGCCTCCCTGACATACGTATGCTAGAGCTGCCTCTCCTCGTATAGTACTAGCTGCCATACGCTTGGAAAAAGCAAAGTTACGCTGATACTAAAGCAAATAGAAAATTTAAAGCAGTACATCAGTAACCTCTCACTCCACCCAAAGGGAAACAACCCCCCGGAATCCATCACAAAACCTGTTAGGCTTTGCGTGATCCACTTTTCCTATTGGGAATAAATGAGGAAGCTACTTAGGTGGCTCGTAGCTTCAGGATGGGACTGAGAGCTGGGAGAGCATCAGGGAATGTAGGAGCAGAACCACAGGAATCCTAGAAACTACATGGAAAAGCGAGGTCTGTGATGTCTCTGGGAGAAAAGCAGGATGAAACAGCAAGGATCTTTCCGTTTCTTTTTTCTCGACTGGGAGTTGCATTCACGTGTTTTCTGACCAGGCCGTAAACCCCGAGAAGCACTCGGTAGTGAAGTGGCGCCTAGGACCCAGCAAAGCCGGCCTGCTTGCTCTTGGGGACCAGCACACGTGACCTCTGTTCACTGGCAGTTTCCCCAGGTGGGCGCTGCAGCCCTGCCGCATCATTGCTGGGCCCGCTGTCCTGACCAGGGTGGACACTGTGCACAGCTCACCAGGACTCCTGCGTCCACGTGCCATTCGAGCCTCACAACCGCCCTACAGGAGAGGTTCGCAGCAGCCCCACCTCAGAGTCCCGAGGCCTAGAGAGGCCAGGGAGAAAGCTGGGACTCAGGCTCAGGGCCTCCCTCCCAGGCTGGTGTTCTTCCCATGACACAAGAAGGATGCATAATATAGAGCTCTGAAAGCTGTCTGAGGAAGGGAGGGGGTAGGACTCCAAAACAGAGCAGGAACAGGGTAACAGCTGGTACCCCATGTGAGTACTCTGACAGCAACCGTTTTGTGTGGCTGTGAGATTTATAGACGAGGCCAGGAGATCTGCTCAAAGCATATGCCAGGCAGCAGAGTAAATTGTGACTAGTTCCTGAGGTAGGGTTATGGGTACACTGGTAGATTTCTGTGTTCAAAAGCAAGGGACACCCCCAAGAGAGGCAGTCTAGCCTCTGACCCTCAGACCCTTTCCCCAGACCAAGCCCTCTGGCCTGCAGTCATCAACCCTGGGACCCGTGTGCTGTCCACCCCAGGGGCTGGCTCACCCGGATGTGTCTCCTGCCACTGCCTGGTTTAAGAAAGCTCCAGCAGAGTCTTGTCTCCCAGTGCCAACGGCGAAGCCCCTGAGGGAAGGGTTGAATTCCCTCAGGATGTCTAAAAATACAAGGAAGAGACATGTTTAGCAACCACCCCAAACCAACCTTCAAGTTCCTTTGATGAGAACCACTGGGTGTTGGGCACCAGGCAGAGTCCCCACCCCACGGCCCTTACTCTTACCCTACTGTTCATCGGCATGGGAACAAAATGCCCCCCCATCCTTAATCACACGGGCAGCACTCAATAGGTGCCTAATCAATTATTTTTGAATAAATGTGAGTCTGGGTTAGCTGCTTTTCTCATGCATTTTTTGTCTTTTTCTAAATATAAAGCTGTACTGAGATATAATTCATACCATAAACCCACCAATTTAAAAGTATACATTTTGATAGTTTTTAGTATATTTTTCATAGTTAAGTAACCGTCACCACAATCCATTTTAGAGCATTTTCACCTCCCTAAAAAGAACCCTGTGCCCATCAGCAGTCAGTCCCCATTCCCTACAACTCTTGGGCAACCACTGATTTACTTTCTGTCTCTAAAGATTTGCCTACTCTAGGCATTTCATATAAATGAAGTCGTATAATATGATCTGTCTTCTGGAGCTGGTATCTTTCACTAGCACAATGGTTTCAACATGAACCCGCGTTGTAGCATGTCTCAGTACTCCATTCCTTGTTATTGCTGAATCTTAGAACATTTTTTTTTTTTTTGGCGGTACCGGGGATTGAACCCAGGGGCGTTCTACCTCCGCGCTACACCCCCGGCCCTATTTTTTATACTTTATTTTGAAACCGGGTCTCATGAAGTTGCGGAGGGCCTCACTAAGTAGAGAGAGAGAGAAAGACAGGGAGAGAGAGAGAGAGAGAGAGAGAGCGAGCTGAGGCTGGCTGCGAACCCGGATCCTCCGGCCTCCGCCTCCCAAAGAACTGGGATTACAAGCATGCGCCACCACGCCCAGCTTGTTATTGCTGAATAATATTCCACTGTACAGATATGCCACATTTTTAAAATTCACTCTTCAGTCAATGGGCATTCGGGTCATTTCCACTTTGGGATATTATGAATAATGCTGCTATGAATATTTGTGTACAAATTTTTGTGTGGATTTCTCTTGGATGTAATACCTAGGAGTGGAATTGTTGGATCATATGGTAACTCTTCTTCTTTTGTACTGAGGATTGAACCCAGGGGCCTTCTACCTCCAGATTATACCCCCCCACACCCTTTTTATTTTGAAACAGGTTCTCACTAAGCTGCTGAGGGTCTCACTAAGTGGCTGAGGCTGGTCTCAAACACACAATCCTTCAGTCTCAGTCACCCAAGTACTGGGATTACAGGTGAGTGCCACCATGCCCAACTAGTAACTCTTCTTAACCTTTTAAGGAACTACCAGGCCTTTTCCCCAAAACAGCTTTGCCATTTTGTTTCCACTAGCAGTGTATAAGGGCCACTTCTCCTCTTCACCAATACTTGTTATCATCTGTCTTATTATTACAACTATGCTAATAGATGTGGAGAGGCATCTCATTCATGGTGCCTTTGATTTGCACTGATGGCTACTGATGTTCAGCATCCTTTGCCCATTTTTAATTGGGATTTTTTTACTATTGAGTTGTAAGAATTCTTTATAAATTTTAAATACAAGTTTCTTATTAGAAAATATGTTTATCTCACTCTTAGGGTTGCCTTTACTTTCTTGATAGTACTGTCTGAAGCACAATCTTCCCTCCCTCCCTCCCTTCCTTCCTTCCTTCCTTCCTTCCTTCCTTCCTTCCTTCCTTTCTTTCTTTCTTTCTTTCTTTCTTTCTTTCTTCTTTCTTTCCCACTTGTGCTTTGGATACCATATCTAAGAAGACTGTTTAACTCAACATCATAAAGATTGGGTCCTATATATTTTTCCCTAAGAATGAGTTTTAGCTCTTACATTTAGGTTTATGATCTATTTTGAGTAAATGTTTTTTGTTGTTGTTGTTACTGGGGATTGAACCCAGGGGCATTTTGCCTCTGAGCTACGCCCCCAGCCCTATTTTATTTTTCATTTTGAAATAGGATCTCACTAAGTTGCCAAGGCTGGTCTTGAGCCTGCAATCCTTCTGTCTCGGCCTCCCAACTAGTGAGATTACAGGTGTGCGGCACTGTGCCCTGCCATCTTTGTCTTATTCCTGATCTTGGAGGGGCAGCAATCCTCCTCCCACCATTAACTGTGATGTTAGCTGCAGGCTTTGAGTTAATGGCCTTTATCAGGCTGAGGAATATTTTTATTCCAATTTTATTGAGTGTTTTCATCTTGAAGGGTGTTAGATTTTATAAAATGCCTATTCTAATGATCATGGGGGGGGTTGTCCTTTATTCTAATTATATATTACATTAATTGATTTTGATGTGTTTAAACTTTGTATTTCTGAGCTAAATCCCATTTGATTTGAGGGTATAATGCCTTTGTATGTTTCTGGATTTGGTTTGCCAGTATTTTGTTGAGGATTTTTGAGTCTGTTTTCATAAAAGATATTGGTCTGTAGTTTCCTTTCCTTGTGATAGCTTTGTCTTATTTTATTATCAAGGTAAAAATTCATAGAATGAGCTGGGAAGTGTTCTCTCCTATTTTGAGGAGGAGTTTGTAGAGAATTAGTAATTGGTATCAATGTTTGATGGAATTCACTAGTGAAACCAGAAAATTTTGGCTTTGGGGGGAGTGTTAAATTACTAATTTAATCTCTTTATTATTATCAATCAATTCATATTTTCTATTTCTTTTTTTTTTTGGTGCGGTACCGGGGATTGAACCTAGGGGCATTCTACCTTGGAGCTAGACCCCCGGCCCTATTTTTTATCCTTTATTTTGAAACCAGGTCTCACGAAGTTGCGGAAGTAGCTGAGGCTGGCCGCGAACCCGGATCCTCCGGTCTCAGCCTCCCAAGTACTGGGATTACAAGCGTGTGCCACCACGCTCGGCTCAGATTTTCTATTTCTTATGGAGTCTGTTTTAGTAGTTTGTGCCTTCCTGGGAATTTTCCTATTTCATCTGTTTTCTGATGTATTGGCCTTTCCCACGATGGATTTACACTTGACTTTTTCCTTTCCCATCTCTTGACCTTGGCTGAGAACTCCTCAGAGCAGGGTCCGTATATACCCCAGGGCCTCACATATTGCTCAATAAATGTTCATGGACCGAATTAGGAATAAAATGAAGTTCAGACAGGCGAGACGAATTGTTCAGTTACATAGTCACTAAGAACGGAAGCCTAGGCTAGAACCCTGGTGTCTCAGCTCTTACACGGCACTTTCCCCTGTGCCACAATCTACCAGAGGTGGGAAAGGACTGGCCAGGTGGCAGCAGGACTTTAGGGCCTCATGCTGCCCAGTAGGATGTTCTCTAGAACCAAGCACTGCCCCAGGGTCTACTCAACACAGGTGGATTGAACTCATCCTGTGTGTGTGTGTGTGTGTGTGTGTGTGTGTGTGTGTGTGTATGACACTGTAGAGTGCTTGTCTAGCATGCTCTGGGTTCAATCCCCAATACCACATACATACACAAAAATTCAAACGATTTTTTTTTTTTTGCGGTACCAGGGATTGAACCCAGGGGCGTTCTACCGCCGTGCTACACCCCCGGCCCTATTTTTTATACTTTATTTTGAAACCGGGTCTCATGAAGTTGCGGAGTCTCACTAAGTAGAGAGAGAGAGAGAGAGAGAGCTGAGGCTGGCCATGAACTCTGATCCTCCGGTCTCTGCTTCCCAAAGTACTGGGATTACAAGTGTGCACCACCACGCCCGGCCCAAATGATTTCTTAGCTCCTCATCCCTGCGGCTTCCACAGAGGAACTGGGAGCTCATCAGAGCTATCTGAACATGGAATGGTTTGTCCTGGGAGGTGGTGGGTTCCCCATCACTGGAGGAATCCAGCACAGGCTCTGCAGCTATTTGGCAGGAATGTCATAGAAAGGCACTATACCCTGGATAGGACAAGAACATGCTGGTACATGCAGTTATCTCTGCCAGGAACATTCCATCCTCTCTCCTCACCTGGTGGAATCTAGTTCTCGAAGCTCCTTTTCAGGAGACATAGTTAGCAGCCTTCTTATTTATTTCCCCCTAAGCTCTGTGCGTGGCTGTGACTATCAGTTAATGTGCCTGCCTTTAGGGGAGGCACGCCCCCAAAGACACTTTAGTGAAGTCATCAGGACGCTGTCTTCCCATTTCCCAAGCACCCAGCGCTGGAGTATCTGCTGGGCTGAATTGAACGGGGTTGGGCAGAGGTTCTTATTGACTTTACATTCTCGTAGGTTCTGATCACATTTCCATCTAGTTATTCCCCCTTGAATTATTCAGCCCCTGCTATCAGATTGCCTTTACATCTCTAGTGAAGGGGCTGGCTAAGTGTATTGGGGGAATCCACCCGAGGAGTGACACTGCCTCAGTCCTTCGTAAATCACTTGGGCGAAAAATTTTAAGCTAAATGATTTCTAATCATCTTTGGTCCACAATAATGTCCTGGGAATGAGAGAGCCCAGCAAACCATTGTATATGCTCCGCATCTCACAGCCAAGCTAATCACACTCACAGAAGCGTCCCGGACCATCTCCTAGCAATAGGGGCGCTTATTTATAGCTCTGTGTGTAGACTAGAAATCGAGAGGACAGGGAGTTCTCGTGGCACAGAATGGTTCCTATTTAAATTCAACACAATCTGCCAATAACCAAAACAGATAACAAGTGTAAAGTCCCATCAGTTCTGCCTATGTGAAGACTAAGCATCCCTGTCACCAAAGTCGTGGTGACTTACAACGTGGTGCACGCCTGCAATCCCAGCTACTTGGGAGGCTGAGGCAGGAGGATGGCAAGTTCTATGCCAGCCTGGGCAACTTAGCAAAACCATGTCTCAAAATAACCTTAAAAGGTGTGTGTGTGTGTGTGTGTGTGTGTGTGTGTGTGTGTGTGTAGTAGAGTGCTTGTCTAGGATGCCTGAAGCTCTGGGTTCAATCCCCAATGCCACATACATACACAAAAATTCAAATAGTTTCTTAGCTCCTCAACATATATTGCAAAGGAATATATGCCAGGGAAGTTAATGAGAATGAGACCAATTAAATCTCTCTGGCAAAATTATTAGCCAGAGGTTTCAAGGGAAAAGAATCCAACATTAACATTTACCCCAGGTGAACAAGCACGATGATGTGTGTTGTACTAAAGAGAATAAAAAGTTGAGTAAGATAATCCCAGTACTTGGGAGGCTGGGACAAGAGGCTAGCAGGTTCAAGACCAGCCTTGGCAATTTAGTGAGACCCTCAGCAACTTAGCAAGACCCTGTTTCAAAATTAAAAATTAAAAAGTAGGGCTTGGAGGTTGAATGCCCCTGTGTTCAATCCCCAGTACTCCCCCACCCCAAAAAAAGTTTAATAAAACACTCTTCGGAGCAAGTACCCAGGCTTTAAAAAAAAAAAATCTTTCCAAGCAGGTTGTGGGCAAAGTAATTAAGGAAAATGTTGAGACTCAAATACGCCTGTGTTTGTATTGCCTGAACCAAGTCACTTTATCTGTTATTGCTGCAATCGCAGCGGTTCACAACGCGGCACACCGGCCCAGGGAAGGCGATGTCTGGGTTCGCCGCTTTGCCTCAGCAGCCCTGGCCTAGGTGGGGACCAGTGCTCTGCTCAGAACAGCAAAGCAGATACGGATTCCAACCCCTTTCTTCTTTCTTGAATCATCTTTTAATGACTTGCCCCAAGATTTTGTCTGACCTCTCTTTTCCTCTCTTAGTATCTTCCTTGGACAAAACCAGTATCGTTTTTAGAAAGCCAAAACAAAACCCCCTAAACTCCAAAGCTTTAATAATCCCACAGGGGAAGTGGGGCCAGACCGCAGCTCGGGGAAGCAGCGCCCCCTGCTGCACGCAGCTGGCTCCTGCCGCCCGCGCTGGGCTCCAGGCAGCCTCGGAGCGCGCAGGTGCACCCGGCCCGCCCCAGGCACCCGGCGGTGGTACTCACTGGCCAGGGTGGTCACCGTGCTGATGTTCTCGTCGCCCCCGCCGCTGTCCGTGGGAACCAAGAAAGAAAATAAAGGCTTGAATTTTCAGCGATGTGAAACATCAGATGTAACCAAGACAGATCTTTTTCCTGACACAGCCCGCGGGCTCCCCCTTGCCCCATCATTTAGGTAGAAAGATCAAAAAGCAAACCTTTTCCCTTTCCCCAAAACCAGAACAGCCAAACAAAACCCGGATTTAACTGCCATGCCTGCTTTGCTTTAAAAACAAACAGCTGGGCGTGGTGGCGCACACTTGTAATCCCAGTACTTGGGAGGCTGAGACAGGAGGATCACAGGTTCGCAGCCAGCCTCAGCTACTTAGTGAGGCCCTCTGCAACTTAGTGAGACCCTGTTTCAAAATAAAGAATAAAAAATAGGCCTGGGGTGTAGCTCGGAGGTAGAACGCCCCTGGGTTCAATCTCCAGTACCGCAAGAATAAATAAATAAATAAATAAATAAATAAACAAACAAAGAAACAAACAAACAAGCTCTGATCAGCGTGTGGGGGCAGGGGAACTAAGTTGGTCCCTTGCCCCCCACTTTGCAAAGTAAGGGTGGCCAGTCCCATCCCAATTAGCTACCACATTTGCACAGAACTATTACTGGCAAAAAAAAAAAAACAAAACCCACAGTGTGTTTGTTTGTTTGTTTGTAAATGTTGCCCTGCTCTTTTTCTTCTTGTTTAGCTTGGAAAAGCCATTTTTCAAAAGGTGCATTCTGGACAATAAGCCATCTCCCAAGCCAATGCTGGAATTCCAAAGAGATCACAGGCAGCTAGGTTTCTAGGCATGAAAATAGGCAGCACCGATTGGAGTCTCTGCTTTTCTCTAGCCCCTCGCTCTGTGCCAAGCACATCTGGGAACATCTAAAGGGTTCCCAAAATGTTCCTCCGTGAGGGAGGAAGCCAAGGGAGCCTGCGCTGGGTTAAAGCCGGTGTGGGATGGATATGCCAGATTCCAGGCTGAGGAAGCACCAACTGTGCCCCAGCCAGCATTTCAACCCACTGTGTAAGCCCTGCTCGCCCCAGCTTATGGCAGCGGTTAGATCGCAGGTGGAGCAGGAACCAAGCTGCACAAAGTCAAATGTGATGGGGGAATGTTACAATTAGGGGTCAGGAACCATCTGCTTCTTATTCTTTTATCACCTGCCTGTGTGATCTTGGACAGGTTACTTGCCCTCTCTGAGCCTTGCTTCCTCCTCTGTAAAATGAAGTCCATTTAATAATGATGCTAGCTATTATTTAGATCTCTAACACTCAAACAGTGAGCGCTCAGGCAATATTGTTATCCCTGCCTCCAAGATGAGGAGACAAGCTCAGGGAAGTTAGGTAACTCGTCCAAGGTCATACATAACTGGTAGCTGTGGCTCAAATACAACTCTAGTTCCAAAGGCCAAGGTCTGACCATCCCTTGGGCCTCTGCCTCCTTCTGAGAAGACAACACAGAGGGATAAATGGAAGACGGACGTTTATGTAGCTTCTCCCCTAAACTCCTGTTCAGATCTCGGCTCCTGTTTGGGGGGATGTCACAGTTTGGGGAAGCTCCGGCTTTAACCCAGCGCAGGCTCCCTTGGCTTCCTCCCTCACGGAGGAACATTTTGGGAACCCTTTAGATGTTCCCAGATGTGCTTGGCACAGAGAGAGAGGCTAGAGAAAATCAGAGACTCCAATCGGTGCTGCCTATTTTCATACCTCCCTCAAATTGAACCTAGAAGCTTGTAATGGAAAAGAACCTGCTTGCGGCATTGCTTTCTAGAAGGCTCGGGCATCTTCAGGTCCTGTTGTGCCCTCACTCACCTCCAGGACAGGCCTCGGTACTGAGTCAAGACGTCCAAGATGTCCCCAGGCTTGGACCCGGCCCCATTGCCGGCCTGAAAGGGGACAACAAGGGGGTGGGTTCCCTGCTTTCCCCTGTCCCCACATCTGCCCGCCGGCCGGCATGCCTGTGCGTGCCCTCGAGCCCGGAGTCTAGAAGGCATTGTGTCCCTACGTACACCTGTCTCTTCAGAGATGAGGGAGAGCGCCCTGGCAGAGCCTGGCGCCATGCACAGCTCTGCCTCACCCTGAGAAACCCGGCCTGGACCGAGGCCAGGAGCGAGCAGCCAGCAGAGGGCTCTGGAAATGAGGCTGTGGCACGACTTCATAGCACATATTTCAGGGTCCTCTGCTCCTGTGCTTTAAAGTTGTGAAATACATCATAAAAGGAAACATATCATAATCCTTTCACAGCATTATGTCTTATACATGTACAGTTTAAAAATTGCAATAAAATGAAATCCCATATTTCTACCACTCAGCGGAACCAAGAGGAGGGTCTTTTAAACCAGTGTGGACATGCTCCACAGGTGTCTGTCCCTTGCCTGGGTCATGTTATTTCTGAGCAGAGCCTTTCCAAAGGGTGTGCAGAAGACTGGCCTCCCAGGCAGATGGGGTGAAGGCTGGCCTCCACGAGAGGCCCCAGGGCATGATCCCCACTCTTCCTTTGCTACCTGCCAGGTGTGTCACACTCAAAGTGCTGCTAGGAAGCCCTGAGCAGCTGGCAGCTGTTTCTCTTTCCTTCCTTCCTTCCTTCCTTCCTTCCTTCCTTCCTTCCTTCCTTCCTTCTTTCCTTCCTTCCTTCCTTCCTTCCTTCCTTCCTTCCTTCCTTCCTTCCTTTTTTTTCTTTTGTGGTGCTGAGGATTGAACCCAGGGATGTTCTACCTCCAAGCTACACCCACTGTCCTATTTTATTTTTTATTTTGAAATAGGGTCTTGCTTAGTTGCAGAGGGCCCCACTAAGTGGCTGAGGCTAGTGGCAAACCCGCAATCCTCCTGTCTCAGCTTCCCAAGTACTAGGATTATAGGCGTGTGCCACTGCGCCCAGCTAGAAGTCTGTTTTTAAACCACTAGGAATCAGGGGCGACTGAACACAGTTCCCCATTACTACAAATTCTGCAGCTGAGTTTCCTGCATTTGGGGAGATCGCAGGGGTCAGCACATCCGGAAAGCAACGGATGAGCCTCACCCTGGGGAAACCACCTTTGTGATCATGGTACCTGCCCTACCAGGCAGCGTTGCTGTGTGATTCTTGATGGCTCCTTGTCCTGAGAGCATCTTACAGGCAACCAGGGGGCTGGCAGGGGGTGATATCAGGCCCAGTGGGCAGGATGTGGCTGGGATGAGCAGTCTGTGAAGGTGCCTGCCAGGCCTTCCTGGAAGGTTATGAGCACTGGGGCCTTTGGAGTAAGGGGTTGCTGAGGGTCATGGAGGAGGCTGCTAGAATACAGGTTCCGGATCCTGGACTTAGGGTCAGTATCTCTGTGTTCTGGACCTGGCTCCCGCACTTACAAGTTGGGTGGCCTTGGGTACCTGCTGCACCTGCTGAATGTAAGGAAAGCCAGACTTCCCACAGGCCACAGACAGGAAAGATGTCAGCCGGTCCTTGGGGAGCTTTGGACCGGAGCCCTGTGCTCTGTGGCCCAGGTGACAGCCACTGGACTCTGTAATGAGTAGCTCCTGAGTGGGAGCTGTGCCTGGGACCCAGGCTCTCCGAGTGCCCGATTCCGTTTCTGGGCTGCTCTTGGTGAGGTCTGGGGTCACTGTGGCAGCTGGGGAAGCCTGTTTGGTCATCTTTGGAACCTCCACCTCTTCCATTGACTTCTGGCTCCTCCCCTCACCTCCCGCCACCAGGAGCACTTGTCCTTGTCTCAGCACCTCCGCGCACCTCCTCCGTGCCTTCCCCTAGCTCTCCTACATCCACAGAACCAAGCTGGGACCATGGCCGGGAGACATAGCCCAGTGCTGTCCCACAATGGATGGGCTGTGCGACTTGGGGTGGGTCACTTCTCTCACCCGTGCTCTCTCAAGGGCGCCTCCACCTCAGGGCACCACCACTGACATTTTAATTGAGGTGAAAGTCACATAACATAAAATTAACTGTTTTAAGGTGAACAAGCATTGGGAGAGGAACGATGGGTTAGAATGGAGGTGGGAAAACCCGACAGGCAAAGGATGCTGGATGCTGGCGGGCAGGTGGGACGGGGAGGGCCTGGAGTGCAGGACCCAGAATGACAACACTGGAGACTAGGAGTGGAACCAGGCGCAGAGGCATATGCCTGTAATCCTAGCACTTGGGAGGCTGAGACAGGAGGGTCGCATGTCCGAGGTCAGTCTCATCAATTTAGTGAGGCTCTCAGCAACTTAGTGAGACCCTGTTTCCAAATAAAAATAAAAGGAGTTGGGGGTATAGCCTGGAGGTAGAATGCCCTTGGGTTCAATCCCCAGTTTAAAAAAAACCAGCTAGGAGTAAAACCTCCTCTTTCCATTGTTTCCTGCAAACTCTCATTCATCAGAACCTTTTCCCCCACCCCTTCCTCTACAGTGAGAGTAACTTACGGTGAGAGAGTCACCCATGGCTCCGATGACCTTGATGTCAGCTGGCTTCAGCCTATGAACTGAGAATACAAGCTGGAGTGAATGGCAAGTGGGGGTTCCAGGAAAGCACCAGACCCATCTCCCCTGAAAACCAATGGCCATCTTCCAGGAAAATGGAAAGTCCGTTTATAGCAACATACATTGGACACCGGGTCTGAGAAGCCTCCTGTCAATACGACTCAGCAGCAGCAGCCAGGGAGCCCTGGCTGGTCTCCCCTCTGGGGCACCTGGACTCAGGGTGGGGAGCTGCGAGGTGGACCCTGATTTAAGGGGGAAACTTCAGCTCACACCTGTGGGTGTCATGGGCTGCTAGCAAGCCCTTGAGGGGGATTTGGGAGTAAGGAAGGAATCATGGTGGAGATGCAATCAATGCTTAATCTATTCTAGGCTCTGATGCTATTTGGGATAATTTTATGTTTTGTGGCTTTCACCTCAATTAAAAATGTCAGTGGTGTAAAATTAACTGTTTTAAGGTGAATGATTCAGGGGCATGTAGGGCAGTCACTATGTCGTGTAACTGTCACCACTATCGGGTTCCAAAATATTTTCATTACCCCAAAAGGAGATGCTGTACCATCAAGAAATCATTCTCCATTCTCTTCTCCCTCCAGACTTTAGCAACTAGTAATCTACTTTCTGTCTCCAAATTTACTTATTCTGTATATTTTATATAAATAGATCAGCCGGGCGTGGTGGCACACACCTGTAATGCCAGTACTTGGGAGACAGAGATAGGAGTATTGCAGGTTTGAGAACAGCCTCAGCAAGTAATGAGACTCTCATCAACCTACAGACCCTGTTTCAAGACAAAAATAAAAATAGGGCTGGGGGTGTAGTTCAGAGGTAGATGCCCCTGGGTTCAATCCCCAGTACCAAAAATAAATTAATAAATACATGGATCATAGGATATGCGACTTTGTGTGCCTGGCTTCTACTTCGCAAGATGTTTTGAAGAGTCAACTATGTCATCATTTATATCAACGCTCCCTTCCTTTTTGTAGCAGACACGGTATGCCTATCCCGCGTTTTGTTTACCCATTCACCCACTGATGTGCATCTGTGTTGCTATGAACAGCTGTGTACAGGGCTTTGTTTGAAAACCTACTTTCAATTCTTTGGGGTCTATACCTGAGAGTGGAATCGGCGAGCCATTCATATGAAAATTCTATACTTAATTTTTTGAGGAAGATCCACCAACTGCTCTCTATAGCCCGGCTCTTTTTTTTTTTTTAAATCTCTTGCATTTAAGCATGTACTGTGATGTGGCTGAGCATTTACTCACACGACAACAATGTTGAACACCAGGGAGTGGCTGGCTGCTCCCGGGACAGCACAATGGCCAGATATGGAGAGGGCCCTTGCAAAGCTCCCAGACCAACAAGCACATGGGAGGCATCCCTAGTTACAATCAGTTATAGCTCCATAAGCACTGTGAGAGGTATAAAGTGATAAGAAAGTCCAGAGCTGGAGAGAAGAGCTCCCCCTGGGGGCAGGGAGGGGTCAGAACAGCCTTCATGAAAAGGCAGCATTTGAATTAGGCCCTGGGAAATGGTGAGATGAGGGTGAGGGAGGGCAAGGTAGGCGATGGATGGGAAAGGAGGTGGCTATGGTAAAGTGTGTGATGTCTATAAAGCACAGCCAGCTGTACAGTCTGGCTTATGTGAAGGGTATATGAAGGAAACTAATAAAAAGCACTGGAAAGGTAGGTCAGGGCTACAGGCCTTTTGTGCCCGGCTCACAAGTTAGGAGATCCACGTGAATATCGCTATGTAATTACTTGCACACACGCACCTGTCCTGTATCTGTCTATCCTCTTCTACCTTACACATATGCCAACAAATTCAAGTGCATTGTGGGGATCACACCTAGAATTCCTCATGCCATCTTATAGCTCAGTCCCTCAAGTCATAAGCTTACCTCCCACTCCCCCCAGTACCTTACTCCCGAGGTCACCCTAACTTTGCTATGGCTCCAGATTTGCTCTCACATGTCCCTTCTGTCATCTCTAGTGGCACAGTGTTGTTGCACTAAATTGTTTAATAGCTTCCATGCCTTGGAAGAAGCCTAGTACAGAATTGGAGCTGTGAACTGGCCCAACCAGGGTGAAGAAAGCCATCATTTCAGTGGGCTATTGCTTAAGATGGATAAACTCAAAGTGTCTTCAGGAGACGTCCTTGGCAGCTCTCTTTACCGAGACAACCTATAAAACCTGCAGGTGATACTCTGGACACGGCCGGACTACATACAAAGCACCACTCGACATCCGAATCACAGTTGAGTAATTGTATCTGCGGAGGAAGCACTCGGTGGAAAGGATGCTGAGAGGGATCTTCAGCTCGTGTCTCCTGCCATAGAGATGTCTTAGCCACCTTCTCCCATGCTACCTGCAGAGGACGAACTGCCACTCCCACTGAGCATTTGCTCTTATTGGAAAAGTCCCTGCCACCTCCTAGGATGGGATGCAAACGGACACATACATAGTTCTGAATGTAGGTATGTATGCAAAATAGACGAGCAGTCCTCAAACTTGATCATGCATCAGAGTCACCTGGCGAGCTTGTTAAAACACAACCAGCCCACCCTCAGAGTTTCAGATTCAGTAGGTCTGGGGTGGGCCCAAGAATTTGCACGTCTAACAAATTCCCAGGTACTGCTGCTGCTGCCAGTCTTGTCTGGGTATCACGTTTTGAGAACTACTGGTAGAGACCTTTTTTATTTTTGAAACTGTTAACAGAGGTACACTTCTGCACTTGCAGGTGAAAAGATGAGAACCATTTCTTCCACGTATATGTACACATCATCTCTTAACTCATGCACAACTGTGGCCACCATTGCAAGGCCTGCGGGTGGATGTGCAGCTCTGCCTTTTAGATTCCAGCCACTGAGTGTCTGTCTTCTGAGTCCTTCCCCCTCCCCTTGCCATGCCTCAAATCCATCCTTGCACACACGCGCACACACCCACACACGCACTTCCACATGATTATAGCCTGCTCGGCCCTTCCCAGCCTTCCACAGCTATACTACGTGGTTAGAAGAACAATATCAAATCACAAAGCCAGCTGCACACACTGGCGCACATCTACAGGGCTAAGCATGACAGCTTTAAAATGACCTCTTCTCAAAGAAATCAGACTATGGGTAAAAAAGGCAACAAAACAGAAAATAAGACCCCCTCCCCTCAGCTCTGGAGTGGTTTATTTTAGCTCCTGGTGATGACAGTGAATCACACATTCCTACTGCCATAATAGAGTGAATGCCGGGCACACTGGCCGGTATGCAAAGCTTAGGGGAAATCTTCAGGGCTGGTAGGATGTGGAAAAGAGATGGACAGACTTTATGCAAAAGCTTCATTATTATAGTTTGTTTAAAAGGCATCTGAAACTGACTATTCCTGTATCTTAAATTTGTAGTGGATAGAAAGAAGACATGAATACACACACACACACACACACACACACACACACACACACATCTCTCTCAATAGACAGATAGACACAGATTGCTTCTGGAGGGCTGATTCTTCAGTTAGTCATTTGGAAGGCAAGAGATAATAAACCATGTAAAGCAAGCCTGGGTGGGAGGAGTTGACTTATCTGGGATTTTTATTGTTTGAGATAGAACCCAATAGATTTCAATGGTTTAATTTTCTGTAGACCTTGGTTTAAGGTTTATTAATGTCAGCATATACGACAAAGATGCAGCCTAGAAATACAGCAAAGCACTTTAGCAACTGCTCTCCTTGGAGGAAGAACACTTTAGAGATAAGATTAAATTTGAGTGTGATGATCAGCTAAACATTATCTAGTACAAACTGTCCACTACCTTGAGAGAAGTTGATAAACACATTACTAACTCATCAAGATTTCTACAGAGGGAGCCTCTTATCAGAAGGTCCTCCAAACTCTGATGAGGAATCACAAAGGAGACTGGAGAGTATTGAATGGGGAAAAGGCCCCCAGTACATGGAGAGCGACTCCCAGGAGGAGGGCTTGGCACCGCTAGTATTTTGTCTTGTGTAACCTAACACTTAAACCACCTGGGGCTGTCATCAGAAAAACCAATTTTCTCCCTCTATTGTCAGATAGGACTGCCTGACCCATTTGCTCTCTGATTCTAAGGACTTATGAAATCACTTGTACAATGGTGGCAGTTTGCAGGCACCAGACTGGAGCCTTGTTTCTGCTTTTGGAGTCGTGGGTATGAGTTTATATGAATAAATGTGCACCTTGCACATAGTAGGAGCTCAAGAAACATGTTAACTTTACAAAGAAATGATACAGGTCAGCCAGGCATGGTGGCACAGGCCTGTAACCCAGTACTTAGGAGGCTGAGACAGGAGGACTGCAGGTTTGAGGCCAATCTCAGCAACTTAGTGAGGCCCTCAGCAACTAAGTGAGACCCTGTTTCAAAATAAAAGAATAAAATAAGGCTGGGGGATGTAGCTCAGAGGTAGAATGCCCCTGGGTTCAATCCCCAGTAACATACACATACACACAAAAGATACAGGTCAGCTGGGCATGGTGGCTCAGGCCTGTAATCCCAGTACTTAGGAGGCTGAGATAGGAAGATTGCAGGTTCAAGACCAGCCTCAGAAACTTAGTGAGGCCCTTCACAATTTAGTGAGATCCTGTTTCAAAATAAAAGAATAAAATAGGGCTGGGGGTGTCCCTCAGAGGTAGAACACCTCTGGGTTCAATCTCCAGGACCATAAAAGAAAGAAATGGCAATTACCATGATCTGATCATCATACATTGTGCACATGTATTGAAATGTCACGCTGTACTTCATAAGTGCATGCAATTACTACATGGTAATTAAAATACATATTAATAAAATATAGTAACTTGAATTACAGGCTGTGTGGCTCTGTGACAGGGATTTCCCAGCCTCAAAGCTTTAAATGGTAAAAAAACTATGGGGCAGGGAAACACTTGGGTAAATAAGTGTTGGGGGATGAATTTGAACTTGTTCAGTAGACTGGTTGCATCGTGGGACAAGCACACTTATATTATTCCCTATGGGGCATCATTTTTTCCTGATGGCAGGCTAAGCCAAGTCACAAGACCCTTGAGCACATGGTAACCATAGAAACAGCTTCAGGACCACACTGAACCTTACACTGCTGGCTCACAGTGGGTAAAACAGGTAACGAAAGACCACCTAGTGCTGTAACACAGGCATTTTTATATTAGCTTTTGAAAAGCTCAGTGTCATTAAATGGGTCAAATAAATGATATTGGAGGCTTAGACAGGAATCGATGGCTTCAGTGAACTAACCCTTCTGGTTTATATTATTGATGACAGCAGCATATAATTAGCTTTGTGGGCCTCTATTTTCAAAAGCTACAAATCTTTCCCCTACATGGACTTAGGAGCTTGACTTCAAGATAGCCAACTTTGCCAGAGAGCCAGGAAGCCACATCCTCTCTTATTCCTCATGGCCACTCTCATTTTCTGAAATCTTTTCCCACTGGGAAAACCTGAAATCGGCTACTAGACCCAATATAATTTTTTTTCAGCTATCCTCTGTGCGAGAGAGGGCCAGCTAGTAACATAAACATCCATTCAAGTGTTTACAAAATTGTGAAGCCCATAGGAGATAGGGCTTGGCAAGGTGCACGCGTGCACTGACTGGGAGAGAAAACTAGTAAGATTTTCTTTTTATTGGCTACAAACTGCCAATCGGTTATTTAAAAATCACATCAACTCTCTATACCTCATCCCAAAGCCCCATAGATCTGCAGATGAGGTTCATCACCCACCAGCTCAGGAGCATGGTAAGCAGCGGGTACCCACACTGCCAGCAGCCATGGCCAGGGGCGACAGGCAGTACCCAATTTCAAAATATCACTTTTGGTGGATCCACGCATATTTGGGTTGAAACACTAGAAGAGGAGACTGCAAAGATGGTTTTGAAAATAATTTCGAAGGTGAAATAGTTATTTTATAAGATAGCACAAAATCATTTTAATGGAAGGCACTTTGGTCTAGTTGATTTTTTAGATCTTTTTTGACTCTGAGAATTGATTTGATGAATCAGATATACTCAGTAATTCAGAGTCATTCAACAAACAGTTGTTGGGCTCCTACCCAGGCTGAGGCATTGGAGGTAGAAAGATAAGGTGACCAGCTTTTCTAAGATGTGTGTCAAGTGCCTTCATTTCAACTTGTGTGATTGCAAACATGACCTCCAGAAGAGGGAAAGAACTAGCTAGAAACATGATAATTATCAAAGGAAAATAATAAGCTGGCCCTGTGCTGAGGTTTTTGTTTTTGTTTTGTTTTATTTGGGCCTCCCTTGTCAATCACAAGTATGGTTAGAATGCTTAGTCACAGATCAATGGCACAATAATGAAATGTGTTTTTCATTATTCTTCAGTTAGCTGTAGCTGGTTTCCCTCCCTCCCTCCCTCCCTCCCTCCCTCCCTCCCTTCCTTCCTTCCTTCCTTCTTCCTTCCTTCTTTCCTTCCTTCCTTCCTTCCTTCCTTCCTTCCTTCCTTCCTTCCTTCCTCCTTTCTTCTCTCTCTCTCTCTCTTTCTTGGATTGCACCCAGAAAATTTTTTCTGTTTTGAAACAGGGTCTTGTTAAGTTGCTGAGGTTGGCCTTGAATCTGAAATCCTCCTATCTCAGCCTCCCAAGTACTGGGATTACAGGCATACACCACCATGCCCAGCAGCTGTTTTTCTGATTGACACTTTCCAGAAGGAATTCAGCTGTGTGGCCCAGTTGTAGGGAGCAAGTGTTTTGGTCCCCTGTCACCTTGATAGCTGAGGGAGGCCTACATCTACTTATCTGTTTATTCAAACAGCTCCTATCTCCAAGGGATCTCAGATCTTAAGTTCTTGACATTTCTTGCTTATACTTTTAAACGCCAATAAACACAATGATCTTTAAGGTCAGGGAGTAAAGAAGAGGTTCACATGTTATCTGGTTTTCAGATGTTGAGATATGTCCTAATGAATCTGTTGTCATGACAGAAATATAATCTGGACAGATTGCAAAATGTTTTATAGATCATCCTTTCAAAGTGATAAGATTAGAAAGGGATGGATACACCAATAAATAAACAAATAAAAATAAAACATACACTATAATTTTACCACACTCAAAAAAAGGGATGGATATTATTTCATTATAAAAAGCATGGCTATTGAAACAGTCAGATGGATATTCTATCTCTATTCATATATGTATGCATATATCTATATCTTCGAGTGAGAGGTTTTACTACAGGAGGGCCTACATATGAAGCTGATCATTTATTTTTGCAGTTAAAGTCCAGCAAGTAAACTAACCACAGATGAAAGGATAAAGAAACTGTGGCACGTACACTCAATGGAATTTTACTCAGCCACAAAGAAGAACAAAATTATGTCATTTGCAGGAAAATGGATGGAACTACAGAAGAGTATGCTAAGTAAGATCAGCCAGTCTCAGAAAGTCAAGGGTCATATGTTTTCTCTCATATGTGGGAGCTAGAACAAAAATAGGAAACAAAAGGGACTTCAGATAAATGAGGAGAGAGACCAGTAGAATAGTGGAAGGGGGTTGAAGGGGGAAGGTGGGGAGGGGAAAAAGGAGGCTTGATGAAGAAAACAGTTTAAATAATGCTATGTCCATATATGAAGGTATTACTACCAATCTCATTAATATGCATGGGGGCAGCAGGGTGGGATCTGGAGGAAATCACACCAAGTGCTCTGTGCATGTATGTTTGTATCACAATGAACCTCACTATGATGTATAATTACAATGCACCAATAAAAGCATATTAAAAATAAATAAAAATTTAAAAACCCTAACCACTAGGGATGAGTTGTCATCCAGTGTGGGGGTAAGAAGTCTAAAGATCAACACATGTGTTTGTAAGATCTGCATCACTTCTATGGTTTGTGTGTGGTTTGTCCTCCAAAGACTTAAGTGCTAGAGTCTTGGTCCTCAGTGTGCTGTGGTCGAGGTGGAGGAACCTTAAAGAGATGGCGCCTAGTGCAAGGTGATTAGGTCACTGGGGACATCACCCTTGGAGGAGATCAATGCTGGTCTTACAAAGTGACTTAGTTCTCATGAGAGTGGATTGTTATGAAGCGAAGGCCACCCCACATACTTGGTTTTATCTGCACAGGGCCAATCCCCTTACCATTTCTCCACCGTGTTGTGACCCAGCCAAGGCAGGTATCATCAGAGGCTGAACAGATAGGCCACCTGCTGCTGGACATTCAGCCTCCAAAACTGTGAGTAAAGAGGCTTCTTTTTTTATAACTATACAGCTTCAGGTATTTTTGTTATAGCAGCAGAAAACTGACTAAATATAATCACTTAACCGTTACTCCAGCTTAGAACTGAGTTGTTATATATCAAGGTTTTGGTGAGAAGATTTTTCACCTACTTGCCAGTCATTTGGCTTATTTGAGTGTGCAAAACTAAGACATGTGTGAAGGGCAAACTGAGCCGTGGCATTTATTTGCTCTATTCATGGCATAAGGAGATAATCTGACTACAAAGATTTTTCATCCATGGACGATTCCTTGTAGGCACTGTGACATCTCCAAACTACTTAATTTCCTATATTTTTGGTAATCTCGAGACCATGAGCAGCAACTAGGATATAAACTCCTGGAACGCACTCAACAATTCTCTAGTGAATTAATGTACAAGAAATAAATGAACATGTCCAGTTGCGCTCCAGGACCAAGCATGGGGGCCTGTGGCACAGATGGTCTTGGGTTGTTTTGAGTCACGTGAGTGACTTCCCATGACTTCCCACATGCACAAAGGTCACATGCACACAGCCACCACCTCCAGGTTGCCTCACTGGGAAGAAAAGGTACAGTCCTTAGGCAGCTCCTCTTTGGGAAGGTTACTGATGACTGCCTAGAACATTCTATGAGTCTCATATTCAGCAAACATTTTAGGAATGCTGAGAGGCAGTGAAGATAGCACATCTGTAAGATGACACGCTTCCCTGTCCTGTGCAGCATTCAAGTGCATTCCATATATAACCTGGGTGGGGATTATGGACTGGCTATTTTGGCTTCCTGTTTAAAGGTACTTTTGCTTCTATGAAGAACACATTTCTCCGTCAAGGCTTCAAGGCAGGAGCAATAACATCAATTCACTCTACTACCTTGGGCTCTCTGCAGAACATGGAATTATGCATGGGACCAGTGCTTAACAAATGCTTTCTGAGAATGATGCTATCACATTTTAGTTAAAGAATAATCAAACACATGCACGCCCTTATGAATACACATACAGAGCTGTTTCACCTTTCCTTGCAGAACTCCTTGGAGTATCTCAGATTGTGTGGGAATCCCTGCCATCTTTGGGTTACTCTGCCTTGGGTGATTTCAGGCCTGACATGAGTTTGAGATTCACTAAACGCAAGCTATGTACCTGAGGTGGGGACGGTGTCAGAGGGGTCCTTGTCAGGACATAGGAATTCTGTTCCTTCTCTCACCTGAAAAATAAGGAGAAATGGATCTTAGGATGTTGGAAATTGGGGTGGGAGTGGGCCTCCATTTTGGGAAATAGCACTTAAGATAAAATCTTTGGTAGCTTTCAGGATTCCTCCCTGTCCTTCAGCCCTCATAGCCCATCGTCCACAATACCCTTCCCAAAGCTCACAGAGATTGTCCGCTGCTCTCCAGTGCTCCCCCTCAGCCTGGGCTCAGCCCCTTGTTATTGCTTGCCTGGATGCTGTGCCCTGCACCAGCATCACCGCCTGCGGTCCTGTGGGCTTGCCCCAGCCTTCCAAGTCCATTCCCAGTGGTCTAACAGGATATAACTGTGGTGCTCCCCTGCCCAAGTGCTTAGTGAAGCCAAGAATTTTTTTTTTCTTTTTGGTACTGGGGATTGAACCCAGGGGCATTCTACCTTTGAGCTACACTCCCAGCTCGATTTTATTTTTATTTATTTTTATGTTGAAACAGGGTCTTGCTAAGTTGCTGAAGCTGGTCTCAAACCTGCGATCCTCCTGTCTCAGCCTCCCAAGTACTGGGATTACAAGCATGTGCCACCACACCTGGCTGAAGCCAGGGATTCTTGTTTGGGTAGTTTATTGTGTCCCCAGAACCTAGAACAGTGCCTGGCACACAGTAGATGCTCAACAAGTATTTGTTGATTGAACAAATAAATTACTACTTGGTATTAATTTTAGCATAAAGTCTGTTCTCCCTCTCATGGCCTCAGAGGCCTCCTGACATTCTAAACTAGGAGCCCTTGACTGGACTCCCACACCTCTGTGCCTTTGCTGGGCAGTTGCCCCTCCACTTTCTCACCCTTCCATCTCCCTGGCTCAACCTTAGTCATTGAGGCAGAGGTTACCCTGAGGAAAGCCTTCCTCATCTTCCTGTCTGAGTTACTTTCTCATCCTCTGTGTTCCCAGGATACCCACAAAAACTTTAATTATAGTACTTATTACATTGTGCTATAACTGCTGGTTGACTTATCTGTTTCTCTACCCGAATGAGTTCCTAGGGACAAGCGATGCATGTTGTTTAGACTTTTATCTTCCATGCCTGGACTCTATCTATCTATCTATCTGCCTATTTATTCATTCAACAAATAGTTAGTGGGTACCAGCCTTGAGTCCCTAGGGGTAAGTAAGTGTATTCTAAAGGAATGCATTACTTCCTCTTATCAGATTATAACAGTAGTGGCACTTATATAGGACTCATGGTATGCCAGATACTATTATAAGTACTTTATATTTATTAACTTACTGCAATTTCACTGCTGTATGCAGTCAATCACGATCACTATTTCTCAGATTAAAAAACCAAGGCATGGAGAGGTTAGGGACCTTGCTTGTTGACACAGAGCCAATACATGGCAGAGTCTGGATTTGAACCCAGAGCCAGTTATCTGACCTCCTTATGCGACACTGTCTCCTAGATGCAGCTTCATGACTATGATATTAGTTAGAGAGCTTGGGACAAGTTAAGAGTCTTTCACACTGGGTCACTCAGGATGGAGGCCCAGGCCACCAACTTAGCCTCCACCACTTGGAGTAAACGCCACCCTCTTTCATAAAATAGGGAGGCAAGAATCGGGGCCAAATTCAACTGAACTCATGCCTGTCCCCAGTTCCCCCAAGTACAAAGGCAAGTGTTTCTTGGTTCCTCAGAGAGTGCAGTGAGCCCTATCTAATCTCCGCAGGAGGTATCAGAAAGAGACACATGAGATAAGCCATGAGCAAGATAGGAGTGTGGCTGCCACGTTGCTGCGGGGATACACTGACTTCTCAGGCCATTAGGTCTCCATACCATCTGGTTCCAGACTTTGCCGCATTTCTGTGCCCTTTCCTAATGTTTTCATTAGATTGAGGACTCAGCTGAGTTTAGAAGAACTTGTCAGATATTTGGGAAGGGTCTGAGGACTCCTGTCCCACACGTACAAGGCAGGAGCTCGCCGTGCCAGCAACACCAACACCCCAGATGGTGCAGGAGCCAGTTGCTATAGGAGATCTGCTTCTAGGCACCAAAAAACAGCCTAGCACTTGACCCATCACCCTCCCCCAGCCTCCCTGGACTGAATTTCAGATGTCTGTTGCAGCCTCTACCACTCTGCAGCCCTCTGTGTGTCCAGAGGCAAATGGAGATCCAGGACACAAAGAATCATGTAGAAGGTTCCAGTGCCTCAGCAAGGGGCGTGGCCCTGGCTCATTTGCATGTTTGTCAACACAGAAGGCCTTTCCTTACCTCAAGCTTCCCTTGGGGTTTTAACAACCTGGTCCTGTAGTTGCTGTTCTTGTAGGTGAACAGATAAGGGCTTTCCTGCAGAGAAATATAACATATTGTAACCATGACCCACAAATCTGTATCCCTTAATAATCAGGGCTTATCATGCAGCGTACCTGTGAACAATTTGGAACATTTACATCCTTTTTTGGGGGGGAGGTGCTGGGGATTGAACCCAGGGGCATTCTACCTCTGAGCTACACCCCCAGTCCTATTTTATTTTGAAACAGGGTCTCAGTTGCTGACAGTCTTGCTAAGTGCTGAGGGCTGGCTTCCAACCTGTGATCCTCCTGTCTCAGCCTCCAAAGTATTGGGATTACAGGCATGCACCACCGAGCCTGGCTCATTTGCAACCTTTCAATGATGACCAAACCCCTCTCTGGCCCTTCATCTCTGTGCTGACCACTCATTCCCTGGAGGAGCTCTCTGATGCTTTGCAATGTCCCATTTGCGACCCAGCATCTCTGGCTCTCTACCTGGGAGGTTCGTGCTACCAGGCTAAGTACGCGTATCTCAATGAGAAGAGAACTTAATTTTAAGATTCTTGGCAGCCAAAGTGAAGAGGAACACAGGGTGAATTAAATACTTCATACTGCCTGCTCACAAAACACTTATAGATTCATCAAGAAAGCAAAATCTTGAACTAGCAGTAAATGATAGATGGCATCTCATTTTTTTTATGTTTGTTCATTTTCTCATCTATTTTAGTTTGGCAACCTGAATTATGTACCTACTTCATATTGGACACATAATTAAAACACAACCAAAATGACTCACCTTGGGAGCTGGGCGTGGTGGCGCACACTTGTAATCCCAGTACTTGGGAGGCTGAGACAGGAGGATCTGGGTTCGCGGCCAGCCTCAGCTACTTAGTGAGGCCTCCGCAACTTAGTGAGACCCTGTTTCAAAATAAAGAATAAAAAATAGGGCTGGGGGTGTAGCTCGGAGGTAGAATGCCCCTGGGTTCAATCCCCAGTGCTGCAAAAAAAAAAAAAAATGACTCACCTTCAAGACCATTTAGGTCATCATTCCTGCCTCCTTCTCCACCCCGAGGTGGAGGAAGGGCTGGAAATGGCATGTGGAGCACAGGGCCAGGAGCCCGGAGAGGAGAGGAGGACCATCATTCATGGCCAGGTGAGCCATGGCGTCTCTACTGTGCCTTCCACGGTGTCAAGGGCCTCGGTTCTGCTACAACTGCTCTTGTGGCCCGCAGGTGTAAACCTTAGGGCCCCTGCATATGCAAAGCTGTGCCCAGACCCCGGAGAACAGACTCGAGACTCCCAGTGGGCTAACATCTCAGTCAGGGAAGACCCCACTTCCCAGCAAAGCCACTTGTCCCCTCCCCGGCCCAATCCCTCCTACCTGAGAGGGACATTTCACTGGCTGCCTCTCTGTTGCACCCAACAGCTCATCTTTCTGTCCCGCTGGCTCCAGCTAGGAAATAAAGTGGCCTTTAGAATGGGAAAGTCTTGCACAGGTTGCAGCCCTCCAAGCTACGACAGAGAAAGACACCTTGGAGCAGCATTTCCCAGTGTTCGACCCCTGGCCCAGCAGTGTCGGCACCACCTGGTCACTTGTGAGAAATACAGATTTCCAGCCCCTGTCGCAGGCCTACTGAGTCAGAAACCCGGGGCTGGGTGCAACCATCCACATTGTAACTAGCCTGCCTGGGGGTTCCGAGGCACACTCAAGTTTGAGAACCACTGTGTGAAAAGAATCAGATTTTTGACGTTGAAGGGACTTCCTAGTCCATCCCTCCTGACAGTATAGGAGGAGAAACTGAGCACAGAGAAGATGAGGTGGGACCCAGCTACCCGGGGCAGACGATGACACCAGTGTCCTGAATCCAACCAAACTTCTCCCAGTGGGTCGTGAAGCTCCCCGTCACCTGGGACCAGTTACCCAGCTGGGCTTCTTGTCTTCCTCCTGCTGCCCAGCTCATGGCTGGCTCACTGATCAAATCTCCCTTAGAGGAGAGCAGGTAGAGGCAGGAAGGGCAAACCCATGGCTTTTGTGTAAAGCATGTGTGCTTTCCCTACCCATCCCTGGGTCCATAGCCTCTGTGCATGCAAACGCAGGCCCATAGGGGTGAAAACCCTCTGCTACTCAGCTGTAGGGGAGCAGGTTATGGGGATGCAGAGATACAGTGACATGGAACACAGCTCAGTTCCCACACTTACAAACTAGGATGTCTAGCAATTCAGGAGCGAGTGGTATGGTACCAACTCTGAAACAGGCAGCTACTTAACTGATAACCATGGATGCTAGCCAACAACATAGACAAAAAGCATATGGCATAAGTTGTATGCAGTGGTGCATGCCTGTAATCCCAGCTACTCGGGAGGCCGAGACAGGAAGATTGCAAGTTCAAGACCAGCCTGGGCAATTTAGTGGGACCCTGTCTCAAAATAAAAAATAAAAAGGGCTGGGGTGTAGCTCAGTAGTAGAGCACTTGTCTAGCATATTCAAGGCCCTGGATTTGATCCCCAGTACCCCACCTCATCCTCCCAAAAGTATACGTAGCAGCAGGGGAAACCAGCAGACTACAAACTTAGATGAAAGCATTGAAGAAAGACACATGAAGGCAGTTGAAGAATTAGATAAAGGAGGGATTTTTTAAGTTCTTTTTGTTATTTAAAAGTGTTCATTAAGCCGGGCGTGGTGGCGCACGCTTGTAATCCCAGTACTTTGGGAGGTGGAGACTGGAGGATCCGGGTTCGAGTCCAGCCTCAGCTCTCTCTCTCTCTCTCTACCTAGTGAGGCCCTCCGCAACTTCGTGAGACCCAGTTTCAAAATAAAGTATAAAAAATAGGGCCAGGGTTGTAGCGCGGAGGTAGAACGCCCCTGGGTTCAATCCCCAGTACCACACACACACACAAAAAGTGTTCATTATATAAATAGATAGATATGGATATGCTTAAAAAGAAAACACATGGCTTTGAAGGATAACAGATTTATTTTTGCATATGCTATTTTCTTATTCATTTATTTGGTATTGAGGATTGAACCCAGGGGCAATTTCTACCACTGAGCTATACCCCCAGCCCTTTTTATTACTCATTTTGAAACAGGATCTCACTAAGTTGTCCAGGCTGGCCTAGAACCTGCGATCCTTTTGTCTCAGCCTCTCAAGTACTGGGATTATATGTGTGCACCACAGAGCTCTGCCCTCATCTCCCCTTCCAAGGACTGGCAAGGGTTGCAGGAGACTACCCGCTGCGGCACCCTGTCTGGCTCAGATCCTTCGGTGATATCTTATCCAGCATCTGTGCCCCTGTAAACAAAGGAATTTTACCCCACCTGAGACTGGCTTCAACCAAATGGAAGGCAAGTCAGATAAGGGATTATAATTAATATCACATTTGGAAAAGGAGTGGCAGTCCTTTAGCTCTGGGGCTGGGGGAGGGATGGGTTCTCCACTTAACTTTCAGTTTTATTCTGACAGTGGCTGTGTGGAGAAATAGGAGAGGGAGGGCTCTCCCCACCCAGGACATTCAGGGCTGCAGGTGAAGGGCTTGCTCAGTGGGCCTGGGTGGATTGCCAGTTGTTGAGCTGCCTTGCTTTCTTCTTTCCCATAATCTTTAAAGAATTGAAGCAATAAGAGAATCCGATGGAAACCTTGAGAGAGCCACATCTAAAGGCTTCCGGTAGAATGGATAGGCAGTGCCTATTTTTAAAAAAACCTCAAAGAAGGGAAATTTATAGGTTTTCCCAGTAAATTGGTTTCTACTAAGAACTTTGTCCTAAATGTCTCTATATTAGTCATATCCACCCTTCTTGCTCCTACTAATCTCCTTTACACTGCTCTGACCCTCTACACTCAGAAAGGATGGAGAATGACCTGGTTATTCCAAGGTGCCCCTCTTTCTCCTGCCCCCCCATGCTGCACACAAATGCGCATAAACTAGTTTTGTCCCCAGGAACAGCTTTTGCTGCACTCTCTGGTTCTTTACTTGCTTACATCTCCTCAGCTCTGCTTCTCTGCCACAGTGAAATGCGCTGGAGTGTGGGAGGGAGGGGGAGGACCTCAGGAGGACCCCCGGAAGAGCAGGATTTTTACTCTGGTGTGAGCAGCTCCTGAGTTCCCTATCCTGCCCTGTGACTCGAGCACCTTGCACAGGGCTTGGCCTAAGGCGGGGGCCAGTGATGGCTGAATGGACCTGGGACTCGAGTTCCCTTAGGGTGGGTCTCTCCAATGTCACCAGTGTGCAAGAATTCCCAGAAATTTCGGAGGTGACAGCAGAAAGGTCATAGGGGATGAGTTATGTCCCAAACAACCGAGTCCTCCTGAGCTGTGTGCCAGGGCTGAGGCTTCAGCCTGGGCGTGGGTTCGGGCTCATGCAGCCAGGACAGTTCCAGGCGTGTTGCAGTCAGCGCCTGTGGCAAGTGTATGTCGGCACATGGCACTTTACATCCCTGGCCTTCAAAACCCACACCTGTCCAGGGCTGGGTCAGGGAGGGTGGACACTGAGGGGATTGGGGGTCTTGCTAGGCTGCTGAGAGTCTCACTAAGTTGCAATCCTCCTGTCTCAGCCACCCAAGTACTGAGAATATAGGCATGCACCCACGCCCGGCTTGGGCACAGCCACACGTGGCTCTATGAGCTGCAAGGCAGGGAACCCTCATCCTGCAGGTGTGTCCTGGGTGTGCTCAGGACAGGAGTGGTAGACCTAGGCCCCTGTGACCACTGAAAACGGGGCCCCTCTCAGCTCCCCACCCAGGAGGGGGCTGTCGCCCAGGCTGTGTGTCTGTGAATGTGGGCACAGAGTGGGCATGCCTGACTGTGACCATAGTGGTTCTGGTGAGAATCAAGGAGGTGGAACAGAGACTCCTGCCCTCCAGTGCCCCCGGGGGACACGATGGTAGACAGAAAGGTAAGGAGAAGCTGGAAGGCTCCCGTGTTCTCTGAGGTCCACTGAGGGTCCCTTTCAGCAGGTGGAGAAAACGGAGGCCTAGCGAGACCACATGGCTTGCTGCGCCACGCCATCAAAAGAGGGCCTGGAGCAGAACTGGGGCTTCCTGGCTCCTTGCCCAGAGCCCAGAGCCCTGACCTGTCACGTCCCTGAGTTCTCAGGAACGGGCCTGGGACACGGGCTGTGGATAAGTGCCAACAGAGTCATTCATGGCCGGGAGCTTTGCCAGGGAGGAAACAGGGAAGGAAACAGTTGGGGGGCCTCCTCCTCCCCTCCTGGGCTGCAGGAGCTGCAAGGGACTTGCTGGGAAGCTGTGGACTGTGGTCGCTTGACCAGGTCTGGAGAAACAGGGGCAGCTGCCCGCCCAGGAAAGCCACCACCTCCTCCTCCTGAAAGCCCCCGTGACACTGAGCCCCAGGCCTTTGGCTTTGGGGGTGAGACTCTCTTTTTGTGGTGCTGGGGATTGAACTCAGGGGTATTCTACCCCCAAGCTACACTCCCAGCCCTATTTAATTTTTTATTTTGAAACAGGGCTTCACTAAGCTGCTGAGGCTGGCCTTGAACCTGCAATCCTCCTGTCTCGGCCTCCCAAGTACTGGGATTACAAGCGTGCACCTGGCTTGAGGGTTAGACCTCCTATTCCCCTCTGTGTGCCTGCCCCCCCTTCCTGACCCTCAAGTGGGTTAGAAGAAACTGGGCATGTGGCATGTCTATTTATATGCACGGGACATCCCTTAGCAGCGCAATGAAGGTGGTTATTATCACCACTGCCACCAACGCCAAGGACAACCAATAGCAAGATGAAAGGAGAAAGAGAAGGAAGCCGTCCTCTCTGCGCTCCACCCTCCAGCTGCTCCTCTAGTGCCCCAGGGCTTCACCTGCTCTCTGGGCCCTGTCGCCCACGCTCCCTCTCCGGCTGGACCAGCCCCCTTCCTGCTCTGCTGCTTCGTCGGCTCTTCTCCTCTCCATGCCCCCTGCTCACAAAGGTCCTCTTGCAGGAAATGCTTTCCCTGACCTCCTCCAATACCCTGGAAGTCACCTGTAATCTTATCTCAAGGTCTCTCCTGGCCTCGTAGACCATATCACCTGTGGGTGCAGTCTGGCACATCCCCGCTGACTGAGTCCCTATCTACCCTGCTGTTCCGGTTACCTGTCCTTCCAGCCACACCTGAAGCACCATGTGGATGGAGGCTGCACTTGGTGTCTCTTGTATCCTCCTGGGCTCCCAGCACAGGGCAGGGCACGCTGAAGGTGCCCGTCCGCTTGTTGGCTGGGAGAAAGGTGGTATAGGAAGAGGGGATGGAGTCTTGGCTGAGCTGGAGAGGGGGTAGATGGGGAGCCCCACAGCAGGGGCCAGGTTCCTTTCTCTGCCCCTCATGGGAGATCAGCAACAAGATAGTTTGCTCAGAGAATATCCTACCCAGGGGACAGGCCCACCGACAAGCGTCCCTGTTCTAAGAAATCAAATGTCCTCTCTGTAGGATGGTGTGCTTCTGTCCATAGGGCATGCGGGGGCCATTCCCCTTCCCTGCCCCCTCTGTCCTAACATGTGCCAAGGTGCAGCTGCTCGGGTACAAAACACAGCACAGCAGTTGAGGAGATAGAAGAAACGTTTCTAATCCAAGGAAGAAGAAAAACAAATTTCTGTCACTGGAATTCTAAATATAGGGCAGCTTGGATGGAGAAAAAATAAATGGCAAAAAGAGGTCTCTGTCTGGTGTCCTGGACAGGCTCCAAGCCTTGATCCTGCATTCCATCCACCAGCTAACCCGAGGCCCCTGGGGAAGCCTGTCGTTGTGACAGCACAGAGCTGGCACATGTGAGTCCTTGCTATGGCCTGGAAGTGGGCCACACACTGGACATGTGGGTCAGGGGTTGTGGTCAGGGGTTTGCGGAAAGGAGCTGAGATCCCGAGTCCACACGGTTGTGAGGGGTGGGATTCAGATATGAACCCAGGCTTCTCCACTCTGAGGTCTGTGCTGGCTCCAGGCACTAGCTGAACCCTTGTTATTATTATTATTATTATTATTATTATTATTATTACTAGGGATTGAACCCCAAAGTATTCTACCTCTGAGCTACACTCCCATCCCTTTTTAAAATTTCGAAACAAGGTCTCACTAAGTTGCTGAGGGCCTCGCTAAGTAGCTGAGGCTGGCCTGGAACCTGTGATCCTCCTGTCTCAGCCTCCCAAGTACTGGGATTACAGGCATGCACTACCATGCTGCTTACCCTGATCCCTTAAACCTGCACAATGCTGCCCAAGTGTGAGGGACGCTGAATAGGAATGGCAAGGGGAGCCCATGTCCGGAACCCCACTCAAAGCATGTCTTCCACACACTCTGGGGAAATGGCACAGCCTCCTGGGAGAGCGAGACAGGGGATCCCCTGAGTACCTGCCACTGGCAGGGGGTGGCCCAGCCCTGGGACAGGAGGCCAAATTCCTGGGGAAGAGCTGGACCTGCGCCAGGTATGAGAAGCTTCCTAACAGCCTGCAGTCCCCTGTGTGCAGGGAACAGAGGAGGCTCTGGGTGGTGGTGGCCCTGCCTCTCCTGTGAGCCACCCCCAGGCGGTGCCAGCCCCCCAGCCCGCCCACTCACCATGCTGTTCCAGAGGCTCAGGGCCAGTGTGGTGGGATCCTGGAGCAGGGGCCCCTCCTGGAAGAGAGCCAGGTAAGAAAGGAGCTCCCAAGGACACGATGCCTCCGCACACGCTGACCGCTCCCGATCCAGCTCTCCACCCAGCTCTGTCCCTTAGGCCCTCCCCATCTACAATGGTGGCGTTTATAAGAATGCGGCCTGGGGCCTGGGCGCAGATGTCAGGGCCAGCAGGAGCAGGGCAAGCGTCTGGTTGCTCCGTATTGTCACCGGTTCTCCATAACCGATTCCACAGCAAAAGGAGCTGGTGGCAGGGAGGCCATTCAGGTGTGGTCTGAGCAGGATAAGGTGGGGAATACCCTCATTTCCTCCTTCTCCTCTCAAACCGTTACATTAAGCATTGGTAAGTCCTGAAAGTGGCACAGTGATCCTCACTGGCATGAGCTGGGGGTCTGGAGGCAGGAGTTGCCCCCAGTCAACCCTGAAGCCTCAGGGCTTAAGAGACCCTGTTCAGCTGTGGACCCACCCCCAGCGCTGCGTGATCTGGGTGGCTTCAGGCCCAGAGACCTGCAAACACTCCTCCCTCGGGGATGCATGTAGAAGAGTGTGCAGAGGGAGGAGCGAGAGTTGGTGCCCATCCTAGTAATCACAGCGGCTAAGAGGTACTGAGTGCCTCCCAAGCCCCTGCACAGCTCTGAGCTCTTCCTGTCTATTAGCTCATGTGATCCTGACAACCGCCCTAGAGGGAAGGAATATTAATAACAGTCCTGATTTTATAGATGCAGAACCAAGGCACAGAGAGGTCACGCCATTGGCCAGGGTCGCAGGCTAGCCCAGTCCAGATCCAGAAGTGGACACTGAGCCCTCTGAGCCCCAGCTCTTCCCCCTCATGGGACTGTGCAACCCCTTGGGGAAAGTGAGTAAGAAAGTATACAAGGATTTTTCAGCATTACCTGCCCTGGGTTCCGTAAAGCTAGACTGGGCTACAGCTTCTGCAGGGACAGGGTGAGGGCGGGAGAGGGAGGTGGAGCAGATGTGGAGCCCACGTTGTCCCCCCATCTGCACCCAGGGGTCTCACACAGACCACTCACCTGGGGTGGCAATATCTCGTAGAAGAAAGGCTGGAAGACCACGGTGAAGGACTCCTGCCCATTGAAACTGCTGGTGGCCAGGAGGCTTTCCCAGGCTTCCTGAAGGAGGGAGCAGAGGGTGCCACCTGAGAATAAGAGCCAGCCAGAGCAGCCCCAACCCACGGAGGAGGGGCTCTCAGCGGCCCCTTGCAGAACGGTCCATCCATCATGTGGGGTGCACAATTACTTGCTATTGGGAAACTCTATCCTGCCTCACACTTCGGGGACTGAGCAGAGCTCTCACTGCCTCTGAAGGGGCACTGGTAATACCAGAGAGACCCGAGAGCAGGCTCTGGAAGTGGTTGGTTAGAATATATTTTGTTTTGATGTTTAGATGGGCATGCTTAGATGTGGGCTTTAGTCTTCTGAAGGTGAACTTCAGCCATTTTGTATGGAACAGCACCGCCAGGGTCTGTCACTTCCCATGCATAAAGCTTAGTGAGATGTTCTATGTAAGATCTGATTTGCTAGTTCTTCCATGTAGAGTTTTAAATGGAAAGATCACACTATCTGATTAATAGTTTCTTCATACTCTGCAAATAATTTGTGGCTGCAGAATATTGTAATTCATTGCACACTATGTAACAAAACAACTGAAGATATGCTTAATAAATATTGTACTTATTGGAAATAAAAAAACAAAAATACTACAAGGCAGCCCAGCACGCTCTCTTCAACTGCTGAGTTCTGCAGAGGCCTGTGCCAGGAACCACTCAGGAATGCTGCCATTTCCAGAGTGAAGGAAGTGCCACACAACTCCAGTTACAGCTTCCTTCTTCAACACAAGTCGTCGTGTTAACACATTTGTAGGAACGTGCTTTGCGTTGTTTGCCCATGAGGATGAGGGCTTGCATGGAACCCTCTATGCTCTGTCCGGGTCTCTTCTGCCAGCTAGATGCACATCTCTGGGGCCCTGGCTTGCCTGTGGGTTGTAGTCTGGGGTACAGGTACCAGCTGGGCAAAACCAGCTCGCCAGCCACAGACACGGCAGCACAAGTGAAATGACAATAGGAAGTGTTTCAGAATGAATGTGTCTCGAGTATCAACGTGGTACCTGTATCCCACCCCACCTGTACTGTGGTCCCTCCTACTACCTGCAGGAATCTGAACTTATCATGGGGAAGTGACCTGATGATTAGCCCCGAATTCGGCTTCAGAAGTCCCATGGGAGCAAACCTAACACCTCATCCCTGGCTCCCCGTTCCCTCCCACCCTCTCCTGTGAGCCAGCAGCCCAGGTTCCAAGGGCTCACCTGATAGGACCACTGCATTACAACCTTGGCCAGCTTTGAGGTGTCTCCCAGGCAGCTGCAGGAATTTGGTGCTGGGCCGCTGCAGGTCACAACAGTAGAAATGAGAGAGCTTGCTGTGAAGAGAGCTTCAGTGGGAAGAGGGGACACCTGGGGCCTGGGGTTGCTTAGGGAGTATGGAGGGAGGAGCTGGAGTCTTAGAGGGTGCAGAAGGGGGGTGCAAATGCTGGGGAGGGAGGATAAAGGTCAGGGTGGAGAGGCACCTTGTGGAGCTCTGGTCCCAGGAGGCGGGGTGGGCTGTGGAGATGTTCTTCCTCTCCCCCATCTCCTGGGGTGCCTCCTCACCCCAGAGACCCACATCCCATCCTCCCTCCCCTACTCTCTATTTCTTTCCCCTCCCCTCCCCTTCACAGTCTCCTCCTCCTCCTCTTCCTCCTCCTTCTTCTCCTCCTTCTCCTTCTCCTCCTCTGCCTCCTCCTCCTCCTCCTCCTCCTCCTCCTCCTCCTCCTCTTCCTCTTCCTCCTCCTCCTCCTCCTCTTCCTCCTTCTCCTCCTCCTTCTTCTTCTTCTCCTCTCTCTCTCTCTCTCTCCTTTTCCCCCACTGCTGTTGTCCAGGCCCTGACTTTTTCTACATGAACTTCTTTCCCGGGTTCAAAGCCAAGATTCTTAGGACATGGGTCCAAAAAGTTTAAATCCTGTGAAAATTTTCAGAAATGTATGGGAATCAAGTTCTGAGAAACTAAAATATATTAGGCTACATTCTTTGTCCTATCCAATTTCCAATTCTTTGGCTCAGAGATGTTTTGTTAAACCTGAATTTTAAACTCTCAAAATTGTCTGCAGGGGGAGGCCTCTGGCACCGCATCAACCAGACCAAACATTTCATCCTTAACTTGGTCCCAGAGCAGTACTTGGTGGCAGGCCCTCCCCACGCTGACTGGAGCCTCTCCGGGTCCCCATGCTCTGTGACCTCATGTAACTACTTTACGTGGGGTGTCCCTGCAGCACCTAGCACACGATGGCGACACAGCAGCTGCTGGTCCCATTCCACTTCCCTGAATACCTGAGCTGAGTCCCCTGCTGCAAGCGTGACACAGCGACAATCTCGGAGAGATCCACCAGGTTCACAAATGCTTTGGGAACCTAGGAGGACATATGGATAGGAAGGTGAGTATTTGCCAAGTCGCCATGGCTGCCTGGGAGCTCTCTGGAACCCCAAGTTTAGGCCTAGTTTGGGGCCACCCCCAGGTTAAACAGGCAGGCTCTTTTGGGAAGCGTTTGGCTGAGGCTGATCAAAAGCCATCACCCCTGCACCTGTGCTGCCCCTCCCTCCTGGTGGGCAGGGGGCCTCCCAGCACAGCGTCACGGGGCCACAGACCCCAGGGAGCATGGGAGAAGAGAGCCACAGTGCTGCCCTTGTTCTCAGACCCCGAAGCTTTGCCAGGTTGCTCTAGAAAGAGGAGCCCTGCAGGCTCTCCAGGCCTCGGTAGTCAATACCCCAGACTTGGTCAGAGAGCGGCCTCAGGAAGTAGCAGAGCCGGGAGGTGCCTGCAAGGACCCGCTCAGCCTCACCTCCCGGCGCAGGTAGTCCAGCATCCCAGCCAGCTTGAGCATGCTGTTCGTCAGGTGCTTTTCCTGTGAGAGGAGAACTGGGCTGAGCCAGGGCCGCAGCAGGAAGGATATGAGGCCAGGGACACCCAGACTCAGCCAGGCCAGCCTGTGGGAGCGACCACTGGCAAAGGCCCGATGGGGACCCTGGTTTCCCACCACAGATGTGGGGTTCCCAGAGCTTCCTCGTGGTGTGCTTTTTATTTGGGGTGTATTATCTGGCTTCCCAAATCCATCGTCCACCAGGAAAAAAAAAAAAACCCAGGTGAGAAGGTCCATGTCAGAAACGGAAAGCCCAAGGTCAGACCAAGGTCAGAAACACCTGGTGCCATTCTGACACTCAATGTAGGGGTGGGAGGCTCACTACCAGTGGCCAATAGAATCACTTTTATCTGAATAAAATCAGATGTGAAGGGGAAGACAACCAACCCTGGTTTAAGGCCCCGGATATGGGCCTCCAAACTGCCATGGGTACAGGTGAGTATCCCTCATCTGAAGTGTGCCAGATTTCAGAGCTTTCCAGACCTGTGAATATTTGCACAGATTTTACCAAGAGAGCATCTCTAACCCCAAATCCAAAATGCTCAAAAGGTATTGGATTTGGGAGCATCTTGGACCTCAGACTGGGGATCTTCAACCTGGATTATTTTGTCAGCCCTCACCCCGTCACATCTGCCCCAAGTAAGAGAAAGGTTCCCAGAGAGAGAGTATGAGAGGGCTCCATTTGCTGAATATATCAACACCTATGCTACGGACCCAACACACACACACACACATACACACACACACACACACACACACACACACACACACACACACACCTCTTCTTCCATGCAGATAATGAAAATAAATAAAGACACCTCGAAAATTGACCCTGCCTTCTCTTTTCAGTGTGAAAAATAAATAAATACAATGTACAAGAAGACAAACTCCTAAACTGCCTGCAAACTGGCCGTCCCCTGAGGCAACTTAGGAGACACGAGGCCAGGAGCTACTTTATCTCCTGGGGGGACTCAGGCAAGGTCTTCAGAGACCGCTGCCGACCACCAGGTGGGCTGCACAGAGGGAAGGCCACCACTTGCAGCATGGAAGAATGTGCAGTGTCCCTGTCTGTCCCCTGTATGTCCCAGTTTCGGTTTGAGGTGACCCCGGAGGCCTGTTCAGCTAGGTCTGTTGCAGTGGCCAGTGGTAAAGCCTTCTTTCCGTCTCATTTCCTTCTGAGGCTCTTCCTAAGCATGACATTAGGCACCGCGCTTTCCTCCTGCACAGCCCTGGGAACTCAGTCTAGAAATGTCCTCGCTGCCCATCTGTACCACATTCGGGACATTCATCTTCCCTGGGGTGGGGAGCCCTGCTTGGTTATCTTGAGTGCAAATCCTGCTTTACAAACCCCTGAGACAAGGTGCTTGCTCCCCACCGTAGAGGGAATCTGGGCTGACACAGTCACTCAGGGTACTGAATGGTGTTTGCTTGGGCTGCTAACTATCACTGTTTCTTCTTCTTTTTTGGCACTGGGGATTGAGCCCAGGGGCAACTGAACTATCCCAACTGAACTATCCCTGTTTCTTAGTGGAAGATATTGTGTTCCTATAAAATATCCCTCTTCTATAAGGTCACATATAATATAAACTCCTTGAGGCCAATGTCAGGAAAAAGCTTATTTCTCTCCCATGAACTTGTATACTTTCATTTATATCTTTTTCTCACAGATTCAGAAGAATGTGTATCATCAAACATGTGCCTGAGATCAAACTTAACTTTTTCTAATAAATTGTTTCCTTGAGATTTAGTCCAAGGAAAATGATTTTTGAGTCAAAAGATAATATCTCTTTTAGGTTTGTTGAACCACACACCCATATGCCCTTAAAACACTGCTTCCTGTTGCTAATACCATTTGCAACGCATACATGCATATGTTTTCTTGTCATGTCATCTGCTTTTTTTCCCTTTTGATTTTTCAAATCTTTCTCATTAATGAAATTAGACTTTAACTACACAGCAGTGAACAAGCACCCAGACCCTAAAAGCATCCTTTGTCACTGTTCTGAGTCAGGTCACCACTCACCTCTCAAGACGAGACATTGCTCCTGCCCGGGGAAGAGTTCCTAATTTCATTCCCTTAGGACTTTGGTCTTAAGAACTCCCTAAAGAGCAAATGGGCACACAAGCCCTTGTCTAATCCTCCCTGAAGGAGCCCAGAGTTCTCAGGGGAAGAAAATTCCAAGCCCTAGGACTGGACAGTATTTTAACATTTCTTCTTAAGGGCAAAATCTTTTTGTCTCATAAACTCTCAGGAAACACTCCACATGAGACAGGTAAAGGCAGAGCTGCTCTGTGAAGATAGGTGGGGCCCAGAGCCCACCTTTTCAACTTTTGCCCACAGAGGCACCTCCAGGGGACCTTGGGATTCTACACATAACTTTTTGACAACTACTAAGGAAGAAATCATAACTGAAATGTGCTCTGAGGAATATAAAAATGCAGAATAAGGACTTCTTAACTGGGGATGTCGAGCCATAGCACAGAGATAACATGAAGAGAAAGCTGGGGCCACAGGCACTACTGGAAGGCTGGCAGTGAGGGTGGAGCTGGGCTGCAGAGGTGTGAGGGGAGGAGCCAGGAGGCCAAGAGAAGCAGACCCAGGAGCCACCCTCTGGGGAAAAGGAGGGAGAGTGGGATTTTATTCTAGGCTCCGAAGTCTTGACAGTCTTTGTGAAAATGAAAAATCAAGATGGGAGAAAGAAATGCAACAAAGAGGGAATTTGAGAGGATGCTAGCAAGCTTTGCTACAATGAGCTGATTTATGGAGAGCAAGTCTTTAGAGATTAGGAGTGGCAGGATTACTTTGTCAAACGTTTGCAAGCAATTAAAAGTGCGAGGTTCGAGGTGTAAATAAACTCAATCCTGATTTATCAACATGACTAAGTCTTGAGGAAATTTCACATATTGACAAAAACCATGAAGTGTGATAACGAGTGTTGAAACTGCTGGAGGAGGGACCAGTGCTCTCAGACACCAGCAGGGATGGAGATGAGTTCAGCTACTTTGGAGGTCAATCAGGAAGACCCTGCTGAAACTTCAAGTGCACATAGCTGAGGACTGGCATTTCCACATTTAAAAATCTACTCTAAGCACTTGTCTTCACACGATTTTGACCATGACCCACTGTGTAAATGCACTTCATATCACAATCCAGGAAACACGTCCAGATAGGAATGAAGCAAAAGTTCCACAAAACAATAGTGACCTAACAACACGCAATGAACTAAAATATTTTATAGTTAGTTACATTTGAGTTCTTTTTTTACACTTTTTGTTGCAATCCCTTTTTTTAAATTTTTTTTGTGTGGTACTGGGGATAGAAGCCAGGGACATTCTACCTCCAAGCTACACACCCAGCCCTATTTTTTATTCTTTATTTTGAAACAGGGTCTCATTTAGTTGCAGAGGGCCTCACTAAGTAGCTGAGGCTGGCCGCGAACCCAGATCCTCTGGTCTCAGCCTCCCAAGTACTGGGATTACAAGCGTGCGCCACCATGCCCAGCTGTTGTAATCCTTTAAACAGATTTTTTGACTCACAGATATACTACAATCCACAATTTGAAAATCAAGGAATCTAGAAAAATACTTTCATATGTTTAAGTAAATGAGCAAAATTGCTTATTGTAGCATTGGTTATAATGGCAAAAAAAACTTGAAACACCTAAATGGCCATTAATAGGGTAATGGTGAAATAAAATGTAGCAAATTTACACAATGGAGTACTCAAGTTGCAGGAATAAACTCAATTCATGTGTATCAGCATGACTAATTTTGAAAATACCTGAATAATGAAAAATTGTTCAATAAATATTATTTATATTAAATCTCATAAATGCAGACACACATGTAAAATAATGCTAAGATTAATAAATATTTTAAAAGGGTTGGAGATATAAATATAAATATCCAACAAATACATGAAAAAAACAATCTCATTAGCCATTGAGAAATGCAAATCAAAACTATAATGAAATACCATCTCACCTCAGTTAGATGACTATTTATAAAAAAAACAGCAAATGCTGGTGAGGATGTAGAGAAAAAAGGAACTCTTATACACTGTTGGTGGAAATGTAAATTAGTATAGCCATATGGAAAACAGTACAGAGTTTCCTCGAAAAACTACAAATAGAACTACCATGTGATCCAGCTATCCCACATCTGGGTATATTTCCAAAGGAAATAAAATCAGTGTACAAAGAGAAACCTGCACATCCATATTTCTTGAGGCACTATGCACAATAGAGAAGCTATAGAATAAACCCAGGTGCCCGTCAACAGATGGCCAGATAAAGAAGATGTGGTATACATACACAATGGAGTATTATTCAGTCATAAAGAAGAATGAAATCCCGTCATTGGCAGCAAAATGTATGAAACTGGAGGGCATCATGTTAAGGCAAACACAGAAATACAAGAACTGCATGTTCTTTCTGACATGTGGCAAATTAAAAACAAAATCAACCTGCAAGTGATTACTAGGGACTGGGAAGGGTGTGGGGGAGGGAGAGAAAAGAGGGTGGGAAAAGGGCAGTTGGACTTGATCAATGCATTCTGTGTGCATGTATGGAAATATCATATGGAACCTCATTAATATGTGCAATTAACATGTGTTAATAAAATAAAGAATATTAAAAGTAAAAAAGAGCCAGGCGTCGTGGCCCACACTTGTAATACCAGTACTTGGGAGGATGAGACAGGAGGATCGCAGGTTCGAGGACAGCCTCAGCAAGTAGTGAGACTCATCAACCTAGTGAGACTCTGTTTCCAAATAAAAATAAAAAAATAGGTCTGGGGCCATAGCTCAGAGGTAGAATGCCCCTAAGTTCAATCCCCAGTACCACCAAAAAAAAAAAAAAAAAAGTAAAAAAGAAAAAGAGGGAGAGGATCAGGGTGGTAGCCACAGTGTATTTCAGCTTCCACTGTAATGTTTTAGTTTTATAAAAAGAAAAGCATTTGTATATTGCTGTGGAACTAAATTTAATAAAAGCAAATAATGCATAAACAGAATACATGGACACCAGAGTGCATCGGGTACTCAGGAGTGCCCGCAGGGATAAATACATTCAAGAATGCAAGGAGTCAGGTAGGGATCTTGATTGTGGAGAGCATAGAGAAGAAATCATGAATGAGTGTAAGCATCTGTGAATGCACATTCATGCAAAACTCAAACAAAAGCTAGCAAGCATGAACAAACTCACCACATAAACAATAACACGTCTGCGTGTGTAAGAAGAGAGTGAATTAGTGCAATGTGTGCATGTATGATGTTCATACCCTGACATATATCAAAATGTATAATTACAATGCACCAATAAATGAACATTAAAAAAATGATGTAAGAAAATAAATTGGTGAAAAATTTATGGAACAGAATAAAAAAAAGAAGAGAGTGAATTTATACATGAATATGACAATGTATGGATGGATGAATGGACCCATAAGTACATAGAGGGATGCAGTCATGCCTAAATGCCTGCTTCAATGCATGATGCATAATATGCATAAATTAATGTTAGTTTGCAGGATAACCAAAAAGGGGAGGGGCAGAGAGTACACAGGGCATGTGAATTTCACTTGGCACTGGCAAGAACAGAGGCTGAACTGGAACCATAAACCTTCATTATCTATATGCTACACACCCAGGACACCTGCGGGAATACTGGTCACCTGGAGCTGGCCAGGGAAGGAAGATGTCCTTCAGCGTTCTCCCAGGTTCCCACATCACTGAAGAAAGGGAGTCTTGATGGTGGGCAGGGGTCAGTGAGAACATGGGGCATTTGGAGGGAGGCAAGAGTACACACTGTAGGGGAGAGAAGGGTGGCACTTCAATAAACCTGGTCCATGGTGGTGCCCTGGGAGGGCGGCTAAGAGGAGAGTGGGCAGGCCCTGGGACTGCCATAAGTGGCCGGGAGCTTGGTGACCACCAGGTTTCAGATTCCTAAAGAAGAGTGTGTGTGCCACTGAAGTCACCCTGGCCCAGGCTTCTTACCTCCCCTCCCCTTACACTTTCAACTGATCATGACCTGGTTGGTCTCAATAACGATCTAAGTCATAGATTGTCCCCTATAAGAACAATAAATGAGCCGGGCGGGGTGGTGGCGCACGCTTGTAATCCCAGTACTTTGGGAGGCGGAGACCGGAGGATCCGGGCTTGCGGCCAGCCTCACCTCTCTCGCTCTCTCTCTCTCCCTGTCTCTCTCTCTCTCTCGCCTTAGTGAGGCCCTCCGCAACTTTGTGAGACCCGGTTTCAAAATAAAGTATAAAAAATAGGGCCGGGGGCGTAGCGCGGAGGTAGAACACCCCTGCGTTCAATCCCCGGTACCGCAAAAAAAAAAACCCAAAAAGAACAATAAATGAAGTCAAATGTCTCATGTCCTCTTCCCAGGAAAGCCAAAGAGGCTGGAAGATGCTGTCTACAATTTACCTTAGGTAAACAGCAGCCTTTCCGTTACAGCTAGAGCTCACAGGCCACAGGGTGTGAAAGAGTATGCATCCTGCTTTATTTCCTAAATCAGCACTTACATGAAATTAGAATTAAGAGGTGCAAATATTTTTTTAACTAACTAGGAAGTTGGTTTTCCTCAGTTGCGGAGTGACCATCGGCTTATCGACACCTTTTCCTGATAGGAGGGATGGTAAGTAAAAACACTTGTCCCTGTGATGGCCATGAATGCACATTATGAATGTATTTAAAATCACCAAACTGTCCGCTCAAAAATGGTTTAGATGATCAATTTTATGTTATGTGTATATCTTACCACAATTTAAATATTGGAGGGAATAAAGCAAACATAAGACACCTCTCCAGGTATGTTTCCTTGAGCAATCCATCTGCCCTAATTCTGAAATAGGTGACCTCAGCCCCAGCCTGGCTGGGAGGGATCAGGCAGGTTTGGCTCACTCTCCCCCGCCCCCAGCATGTGCAATCCCTCAGCCTCCCATCCTGCAGTTTACCTGTTGAGCAGAAGCACACAGGTGACACTGGCTTGTATTACTGAAGAACACACTGATGAGTTTCCAGTCGTGTTGAAAGTCAAGTTGCTAAAGAGCAATTGCATAAAAGACAGTGGTAAGACCTTGAGCCAAACGAACTTTTTTCTTTTCATGTTTTTCAATTTCATGCACCCATCCCCTTATAATTATAATTATATTTATGCATTTTTATGTCAAAAGAAGTATCCAGTGGGAATCTAAAGTAGTATAATTGTTCTAGAAGGCAATTTGGCAAAATATAAAAAAATTTTTTTAAAGGACATACCTTTTGATCCAATAATTTTATTTTCCAAAATGTATTTTAATGAAACAGGATACAAAAAAAGATTAGCTACCATAATCCCTTGTTCATAAGAATGAAAAACTAGAAACAACATAAATGTCTAAAATAGGGGATTATGTGTAAATCATCGAATGCTCATAAGATGAAACACTATATCACTATTAAAATGACACTAGAAAATGTAATTATTGTCATGGGAAATAATACATTGAGAAACATAGGCTATAAAAAGTATCTACATTTGGTAACATCCCTGTTTTATACAAGATATACATATTTATACACACATATTTAGAAAAATATGGAAGGGAATATAAACCAAGTTATTAACAGTAATTATCTTTGGGTTTAAGGATGGTTTTAATATTCTTTTCATTTATGTGCTTTCTAATTTTTCTGTAATGAGTATGTTACTTGTGTAATGAAAAGCAGACTTTGCTTTTTAAGAGGCAGCACAGTGTAGCTGAGGAACATTGGACTGTGAATTTGCTACTTCAGATCACAGCTCTAATTAGCTGTGTAAACTTGGACTGGTCACATGACTTCTCAGAGCTTCAGTTTCCTCATCTGTAAAATTGCAGGGTTGAATTCAGAACCTCCCAGCTATTTTGCGGAATAATTATACTCTTATTCTTTTTTTTTAATTTTGAGGTACTGGGGATTGAACCCAGGGGCATTCTACCTCCGAGCTACATCCCAGCCCCATTTTTTTTATTCTTTATTTTTAAAACAGGGTCTCACTAAGTTGCAGAGGGCCTCACTAAGTAGCTGAGGCTGGCCGCAAACCTGTGATCCCCCTGTCTCAGTCTCCAAAGTACTGGGATTACAAGCGTGCACCACCACACCCGGCTATATTCTTATTCTTATTCCAGAAATTCTGGAGTTCTGTTAGGGAAAACCTAGGTATTCATGACATAGCTCCTGTGTTGGCCACTCTCCCTGTATGACTTAGAGCAACCTCCACTTTATTTCCTGAACTCTGGTGTATGCATAGCTGGCTGAGACAGCAGCTTCCCTTGGTTTCAGGGGTCCAGGCTCAGTGCTTGGTTAGAGCCAGCCTGGTACAAGGCTTGCTTTAATTTGCAACTTGCTCATAAGGGTAGCACAAAAGATCAGAGGATGCTTGCTGCAAACTCACATAAGTTATTGAGCAAAGAGCATCTGAACTGTTAGAGGAGTGGGTAGCAAGGCATCTAGTATGTATGTTACAGAGGCCTCCATCCCAAGAACTAAAATAAATTAATAGAGCAACTATTAATAACAGCAGTCCCCACTACAGTGACGACAGCTACAGAATTGTACTGAGCATCGACTGTGCCAGGCACACGCGACACCTCACTGAATTCTCTGTGGCCCCTGTGTGGCAGGTGCTTTTATTACCCTCATTTCATATATAGGAAATGAGGCCTAGGGAGGGTAAGGGCCTTACCCAGCATCACGTAGCTGTAGGTGGAAAGTTCAGGATTCAAACTCAAGCCGACCTCCCCCTGGAACCCAACCGACTCCCTATGAGAAGCTGTTTAGTCCATCTGCCGACTTTCCACGTAGAAGACCATTTTGAATGTAAGAGGTGGTCCTTTATTCTAGTGATCTTCAGAGAATCAAGGTTTGGGGCGTTTTTTTTTGTTTGTTTGTTTGTTTTGTTTTTGTTTGGTACTGGGGACTGAACTCAGGGCTGTTCTACCTGCAAGCTACACCCCCAGCCCCTTTTTATTTTTATTTTGAAACAGGGTCTCGCTAAGTTGCTGAGGCTGGTCTTTAACTTGCAATCCTTCTGTTTCAGCCTCCCAAATACTAGGGTTACAGGTGTGTGCCACCACAGCAGGCTGGAAAGGGTGTTTTTGAAGAGCCCTGGCTGCACTAGTTGCTGTGTTCATGGAAAGATGGCACCAAGGCCATCCTCACTCCCTGTGTCTTGCAGCACACGAAGGCAGTCCAACCACACCAAGGTTAGATGAATACTTACTGGGTTCTCTTTTAAGCTTCTCACCAGGTCTTTAGCCTGAATCCACAAGTCTCTGTGCAGAGGGAGGGGAGCAGAAAGAAACATCAGTAAAATATTTTTTAAGGATCTGGAAGCTCACCTCGCACCCCAGCCCAGGTGCCAGTCTCTGAGCCTGAGGCTACATTGGACCGCTGCTGGCTTCTGAAGGATGGAGATTGAGCTGATGTTTTAAAAAGGCTCATCAGGTACACAAATAAGCATGGGAGAGGCATTCTGGCTTTGACATAACAACGACCTCTATTTTTTTTTTTTTTTTTTTTTTTGCGGTACCGGGGATTGAACCCAGGGGCTTTCTACCTCTGAGCTACATCCCCGGCCCTATTTTTTATCCTTTATTTTGAAACCGGGTCTCACGAAGTTGCGGAGGCCTCACTAAGTAGCTGAGGCTGGCCACAAACCTGGATCCTCCGGTCTCTGCCTCCCAAGTACTGGGATTACAAACGTGGGCCACCACGCCCGGCTAATGACCTCTATTTTTAAGCTTCGTTGACTTTGCCAGCCCCACGAATCCTCCCAAGATCAGCAGGAATATAGAACCCTGGAGAGAGAAAGGGAACTTACTCAACGACATCATGGGGTGCCACACTCTTCCCAGGAGGGCACACGGGTGTCAGAACAGAAGGATTGAAATGTCTGATGATGTCTGAAAGGACTAAAGAGAGAGCTGGTTTGAGCCCTGGTAATCTCTAAAGTAGTAATCTCTAAAGACAATCTAAGAAGTAATCTCTAAAGACAATCTATCCCTGGGGTGAGGTGCCAGGGTCACTGACCCTGTTGCAAGGCACAGCCTTTGCCCCTATCTTGGCCCATAGTGTCACCCTGCAGCAGGTCCTGGAGGTGAAGAGCTAAGCATGGACATCTGTCTGGCGTAGGCACCTCACACCCCAGCCAGAGGTGCCTTCTGTGCACCTCTCATCTAATCCTCAGTAATGAACTCATGGCAACATGATTTCCAATTTAGTGAAGGGGAATCTAAGACAGAGAAACCAAGCAAGATGCCCAAGTGACCAGAGGCTGCTGGACCGGAGGTTGCTGGGATTTGAACCGGAGCTCTGGGATGCCAAAGCTTTTAACTGTCTGGGCTGCCTTCCAGTCCCCCTCCTGCCTCCTGAGTGACAGCGGGGCGGGAAAGCTCCAGGGAACACACGGAGAACACGTCCCAGAGCTGACAGCCAGAGGACGCTAAAAATAGTGCTGTCAGGAGCAGTTAAGCTATGTCTTGCTCCCGAGAGAGGAGAGGGCAGAGCAGGGAGAGAGTGTCATGGACGTAGATATTGCACCCGCTTCCCTGTCTCCTTTTCTTTTTTCCCCCATCCAGAGGTGCCTGGGGGCTTTATGGGTGCAGGACCCAGAAATCAGTTGGAGAGGGGCTCCTGTAAGGGGAGCTGACTCCACAGGCAGCAGGCAGAGAGAGGGCAGGAGAGCTGGGCTGGAAGACAGAGGACTGGTCACTTGGTGTGACCTTGGGCAGCCACCCAAATCCTGTGTGATTCAAGCTATTGAGCTTCATTTTCTCGCTGCTGATGAGCTTGCAGAAGAAGCCCATGCCTACATGTGGTGGGAAATTGGAAAGCTCTGCGTCCAATTCAAGATGACGGGAACAGTATGCGTGTGTGGGGGTGGAATACTTCATTCCTCATGTGAGGAGGGTCTATAAGAATCAGTGATAAAACATGCACATCTGGTGATGTTTTTCAAAGAGAATAGCTTTCCAAAGTAAGGGCATTTGTATCACATTGCTTCTTCATGATCAAACTTGACCTTAGGTCTTTTGTATAAATTTGCTGGTCATCTTGTCTTGTCTTCTGTGTTCCTGCTTTGTCCCTACTGCTCTCTGTCAGGGTTCCCTGGTGGCAGTGGGGTCAGAACAAAGGACAAAGCTGTGGGGCTGGACCACCTGGGTTCCCAGGGACTCTGCTACTTACTGAACACATAACCTTGGGAAAGCCTCCCCCAACACTCGGTTTTCCTATCTGTATGTCCTGGATGTCCCTAGAGCACTTTCTCCTGGGAGGAATAGTTGCTCCTTTTGCTGACTCTGCCACCCAGCTGAGCATGGTCCAACTCTTCCTTCACTCCCTCCTGTCACTGGCAGCTCTGGGCAAGTCCTGCTTCTCAGGGCTTCTGCAGTAGGATCTGCCCTCCCGCCACCTTCTGCTGCCCCTCTAGCCAGCTGGGATTCCTGGTCACTGTGTGTGCTTCAAGAGGAGCCATCAGACTTAGTAGAGGGTGAAGGAGGGAAAAAATGATGACAAAGCAAGAAATCAGAACAGCAGCAGGTATATTTGTGACTCCAGGGACTAAACTACATCCCGCCTTCCCAGACATCCCCCAAAGAAACCGCTTCATTTCGTTTTTCCAACCATTTAAAGGTCAACAAGGCCAGCGCTGAGCACAGCTGTGACAGCCACCAAGTCAGTGAGCTGCCTCTTTTGGAATGCTTTGACTCTTTCCCAGGGGACCCTCCTACCACTATGGCCACCAGGATTCCCTTACCTGTCAATCAGGTGACAGGAGGGCTGGACAGCAGGCCTCGACCTCCCCTACTGGATCGTGAGTTCTGAAGGAGGGCTGGTATCCTGTACATCTCTGTCCTTTCCAGGAGCCTAATAATTTATAGGCCCTTCATGTAAATTCACTGGCTGGATTGACAGGGCGCCAGCTACCTCACCTGCTCATCACTCCACCAAATGTCAGCTCCACAGAGCATTTGCATCTCTAAGTCACTCACTCTAATGACGCAGTGAAAGGTGGTGTCCCTTGTTCTTGATTTGTGAGCACCAGGCATAGGAGACTAAATTTCCCACCAGGCTAACTCACTGGTGTTTAGGGACTTGGGGCTTTAGGATGACTTAATAGAGTCAGAAGGGACCTCTCATATTAAATTTAAAAGCTCAGGTTACAGATAGTGTATTCATAAGCTCGTTTGCATATAGAAAGGCCAAAATGTTAACAATAATTCTCTCCGAATAGTGGGATTACAGCTGACTTTTATTTCCTTCATTTGCCCTTTACCCTGGTGATGTATTTATATTACAAGCAAGAAAGATATTACAAAGTTAAGTAGACTGCAAATTAGACCTGGATACTCCCCCAGGGCAGGAGCGCTGGATCAGGACATTTTCCCAGATGAGGTGTCATGAGTCCAGCCCTGGAGGAGCAGGAGCCTCAGGACTCTGGCCCAGTCACCCCAGCCAGGCTCCAGCCCCTTGCCCATGTCCCTCAACCATAACCTAATGCCAACTGGCTTCTCTTTGCCCAGAGATCCTTGCATACGTTTGTCACGCCTTCCGTTCAGGGAGTGCAACTTTCCCTACCCAGGCTCCCTTATCTGTCTTCTCAGAATGCCTTCCCCTTTTCCCAGGCTCTGGTGATAAGGTGGTCAACAGAGTACATTGTCTTTATTAACAAAAGTGCTGCTGTGTCAGGAGGGATACGGAACAATCTGGAATCTGATCAGTAACCAGGACTCACCTGTCATCATTGCCAGGCAGGTCTGCTGCGGCCTTTCCGCGGTCCTGCAGGTAGAAGCGAGGATGCAGGTGTCAGACTGCACTGGCCACGCCCTGTAGCCCTTACCCTTGCTGCTGGGGACTACTTCATAACCAGCTGTGGCCCGGCCTCGCTCTGATTCTGGATGTCAGAGGCACACTTCAAAGGCAACAGCAGCCCAAACGGGGCAAACAGCTCCCTCTGCGCCCTTCTCCCCAACTCTTCTAGTCTCATTCAAAGCCAGAAAGAGATGCTGATCCAAGTATAAAATGACCCTGGTCCAAACCCTGTACAGCTCCCCAAGAGCAGAGCAAAGGGGGTTGGTGACAGGAATCAGGACTTCTGGGCTAGAGTGTAGCTCAGTGGCAGAGCACTTGCCTAGCCTGCACGAGGCCCTGGCTTCCATCCCCAGCACCGCAACATAAATAAGAAGGAAGCAGGGATCCCATCCTTTGGGGCCTTCCTACTCTTCCTCCCCAAATCACCCAGAGGAGCCACCAGGATTCACAGGCCAGGAGTCTTGGGCTGGGAGGTCAGGAGCTGGTTCTGGTCCCTGCTCTGTCCCCTGCTCCTAGGGGGAGGCTTGAGCAAGGCCCCCAGCCTCTCTGTCCCTCAATTTCCCCCATGAATCAACAAGAAGACTAGATCAGAGCAGATCCGAGGCGCCTTTGGGCTCGCTCTGTGTTCCAGGACAGGTACCTTTCGTGCTTTTCCAGGTGGACTATCCCGGAGTCTGGAGGCTGGAAAAGATACTTTGTGTTAACAAGCCAGCCAGAGGAGGCAGCGGTGCCTCTCCCAGGACTCCACGCTGGCACTCACAACACCTCTCCCGCCAGTAAGAGACCCTCTGGATCCAGAGAAGGACAGAGTCCGCCCTGTTCATTTTGTAGGGAAGGAAAATGTCCAGTTCCCTAGCAACATGTCTGTCAGGCATCTGAGCAATAGAAGGGATGAATGTTGTCCTCAGAGTTTAAATTGATTTATTTTTATTTTTTATTTATTTATTTTTTTGTGGTACTGGGGATTGAATCCAGGGGCATTCTACCTCCGAGCTACACCCCCAGCCCTATTTTTTTATTCTTTATTTTGAAACAGGGTCTCACTAAGTAGCTGAGGCTGGCCGCGAACCCGGATCTGCCAGGCTCAGCCTCCCAAGTACTGGGATTACAAGCGTGCGCCACCATGCCCGGCAGAGTTTAAATTTAAAGCACTCTAAAGTCCAGTCACCAGGGTGGCCCTGCATAATCTAAAGTGGACTTTGCTTATTGTCTGTCTCCCTCAGTAGAGCGCAGGTGGCTCAAGGGCAGGTATTTCCCTCTGTTTTGTACTTGTCTCTCTTCCTTGGACCTAGAATAGGAGCTGACATGCCGTAAGGACTCAATGAATATTTGTTGAGTGAACAAATTGGGTTTCTGATTTTCCCCTTGGTAAAATGCTAGACAACAAAGGACATTCCCTGTTGGAGAAGTCCTAATTGTAGGGCTGGGGACAAGACTGTGGCAAACCCCCCACTGCCAGGGTCATGTCCTTTTCAAGTACTAGGGATGCTTGGAATCATGTTGGGGACATAGAAAGTGCTCAGCAAATATTAGTTATTATTAGTAGTAGTATTTCCGCAGTTTGACATACATTCTCTCTCTCTCAAAACTCCTAGAAGACAGGATGCCAGGTATGGTGGTGACAGGTAACAGCATACCCCCATTGTCTACACCCAGCATGCTGCAGCACTTTTAAGAGCCCAGCTATCCTAACCCCAGGCTCAAATGATGGCCAGGCCATAGAACTGGTGCACATCTCTTGAGCCCTCTAGGGAGGGCAGGCTGGTCATGAAGTTCCTCTATCTAGGGGCAGAGCCCTTTGCTCTTCAATTAGAGAGACTTGGAAAAGTCGATCTTCCAGGGAAAGGTGAGAAGTTAAACAAAAAGCACACTAGCATGTGAGTAGGTGGTGAGAGGAGCCGGCCTCCTGGGCGAGGGCATGTTAGGCAGCCCGACCAGAGGGGGCGCTGTCCGCCAGCTCGAGCTGAGGGCTGCCGCAGGGAATGTGGAGGACAACTGACAGACCTTATTTTTCAAGAGAAGCTGGAAACACACACATTAGCTCCTCTTTCAGTGTTGGCAGCTGATTCACATAAAGACACAGCATGTCTTAGGACCACCAATTTGCTTCTTCTGATAATTAATTGGTGGATAGCAGATCTTGTCCCCAGAGGAAGTGGGTGAAGGGAGGGTGGGAGGAGACGGAAGGAGGAGAGAACAGAGAGAGGGACAGGCCAGGAGGTGAGGCGGAGCTCAAGGGAAGTCACAGAGTGGGGGCTGGGACGAACCCCCTCGAACTCCTACTTCATTTTGCCGTCCGGTGGCCACTCTCTCTCCTCACTCCTCATTCACTGAATGACACCAGGACACCAGAGCTAAGTAAGACTCGGGCTCTACCCGCAAAGAATTTGGTATAGTGGACTGTAAACCCCCATTTCCTGTCAAGAAAATGTCTATGACAGTTAAATTTAAAAAAATCACAGATAGGATATTGCAATGTGATCCTATTTAGGTTTGCCATGGCATCTGCGTCTCTATGTATTGCTATATACATATATTCGTTTCATTGCTGTGGGCCTCGGGCTCACCCAGAGAGGGGGGCGGGCAGCAGCAGGAGCTGTCAGGCCCAAATCAGTCACAGACGGGAGAGCTCTCAGAGATGGGATGGAAGGATAGAAGTCCCCAAGGGTTTTGCTTTAGGAACCTGACTGGGTGGAGCTCTCCCTGCCCAAGATTGGAGAATCCAAGACTCCTCCAGTGACCAGGTCACATCTGCTGGGCCCTGTAGTGTCAGTGTCAATGTGCCGTCTAGAACATGAGGCCTCTTTTCTCACTGACTTCCATGTCCCCTTTCACACTGTTCCATGGTGACTCTCCCCTTCACCCCCATCGGCACACAGATGGTCGCACAGGGAGAGAGAGAGTAGAGCGAGGATGGGGAAGCTCTGCCCACCAGCTGTCACCAGCCTGAGGCCATTTCCTAATGTTCAGTCCCCACCTCCACGTGCCAGTACCTCCTCACTCTCTCCCATGACACCCACTTCCCCGTTCATGCCGTTGGCAATTGCTCAATGAGTACAGAGAGTTCTGGGTCTGCACAGCTCTGCCCAGTGCTCAAGCAGAGGTGGCATTCATAAACATGGTGGAGCCCCGCCCAGCAGGGCTCAGGGTCCAAGAGTTCCACAGAGGTTGGTTATTCGAGAAGAGAAGGTGGGGGAGAGGCCCAGGGTCTCTGGGGGCTTCGGGTCTGCTGGCACAGCCCATGGGATAGTGGGTTGAGACCAGGCCTGGAGGGAGAGGCTGAGGCTGCAGAGACTGAAGGCTGCAGGAGGGTCAGGGGGTGGATGCAGGGAAGGAACCAAGTGAGGGTACAGAGTTAGAAGGAAGATGGAGGAGAAAGGAAAATGTCCTGGCTTAGGTGTGGGAGGCACAGGAAGCAGAGCAGAGACCTGATAAAGAAGCGTCTATCCGGCTAGGGCTGCTGGCACTGGAGGGGCAGCAGGTCTGCTGAGCTCGGCTAGACCAGGGCAGGTGGGATTGGGGAAGTGTGACTGATGGAGGTGCTGACAGTCCCCTCTGCTCTGCACTCTCTCCTTCCCAGATGCGCCTTTCTCTGCATGTCCCCTTCTTCCCTCTCTTTGCATCACTTCCTTTCTCCCTTACCTGGCCATCAAGAACACACCACCATTCATGGACAAAAAACACATGAAAATATGCTTAATACAACTAACTATTGGGGAAGTAACAGCCAAAATGAGATGCCACCACATAGCCATTAGGATGGTTACTATTACAAAACAACAACAGAAAATGAGTATTGTGGAGGATGTGGAGAAATTGGAAGCCCGTGTGTTGTTGGTGGGGGGATAAAATGGTGTAGCCACTATGAAAAATAGAATGGCAGATTCTCAAAAACTTAAAAGTAGAATTACTACATGTTCTAGCAATTCCACTTCTGGTTATATGCCCCAAAGAATTGAAAGTTGGTTCTTGAAGAGATATTTGTAAACCCGTGTTCATAGCAGTATTCTTCGCAATAGCCAAAAGATGGAAGCAAGTGTCCAGCGAAGGATGGATGGAAACAAAATGTGGTGACATATAGATACGACAGAATATTATCCATCATTAAAAGGAAGGAGATTCTGGCACATGAGGGCATTCTGCTGAGTGCACTAAGCCAGTCACGAGACAAATAGTGTATGATTTACCTTTATGAGGTCTTTACAGTACTCAGACAAAGAGAAACAGAAAGTGGAATGGTGGTTGCTAGCAGCTGGGGAAAAGGGAGAATGAGTTGTTGTTTAATGGGTGGAAAGTTTCAGTTTTGAAAGATGACAAGTTTTGGAGATCGCACAATGAGGATATACTTTACACTATTGAGCTGTATGCACATTTAAAATGGTTAAAATGGTAAATTTCATGTATATATTTACCACAATTAAAGGAAAAAAATTTTTGTGATACTGGGAATCGAACCCAGGAGCATTCTACTTCCGAGTTACTCTCCCAGCCCTATTTTGTTTTTACTCTGAAACAGGGTCTCACTAGGTTGAAGAGAGTTTCACTACTTGCTGAGGCTGTCCTCGAACCTGCGATCTTCCTGTCTCAGCTTCTCAAGTACTGGGATTACAGGTGTGCACCACCATGCCTGGCTATAAAAAATATTTTAAATTAATAAATGTTGATGTATTTTTAACTTACAAAGAAAGGAACGAATTTTCTTCATCTTACAAATAAAAAGTTTAAGATTGCTTTAAAAATTCTGTGTGACACTTGATTTTCTATTGGATTTAATTTATTAATGAGAAACCCCCAAAGTTCCCACACCCTGATGTAGAGGTAGACATTCATTTGATTAAAGAAAAAAATCAGAACCTCTTGAATTTTAGGATTCCTTTAACTCGTATAATGCTCTCTCTCCAAATGGAACATTCTGCCTAGTCACCAGGAACTCATTTGGAGGCTCATCAGTACCAAACCGCCTCCTTCCCCAAACTACTTTAAATACTCACGGTTTCTAGGTTGCCAATGGCTGCCACGAGTTTGATGTCAGAAGGTCTCAGAGAGTGGACTGTGAAGATAAGAACCCATGTGGTAAGGTCAGATCTACCTTCCCCACGATGTAGGCCGAGGATGCCATATGGAGTGCGTGGAGCAGACCCACAGCCCACAGCCCTTGCGTAGCTCCTGAGATCCAATCTGTTGGTATGGGAGTGGAAAGCTAAAGACCATGCAGTTACTGGGAGCCATGTTGGAAAGAGGCTCTTTCCCCTGACGGCCATGCTGAAACCTGGACTCGGGCTCTTCAAGCAGGTGTCAGATGGAAGGTCACTCCTGGCCCCATTTTGTCCTCTCACCTGGCCCTCTGTCTACCTCTTACTTCCCTCTACCCTATGGCTCTACACTTCTGAACCACCATTAATAAGAGGGCAGCAGATTAAAATTAAAATCACATGGGTACTCAGAGGTTAACTTTAGCTTGAAGGTCACCAGAGCCTAGCACTCAAAGCCTATGAATGTATAGAAACGGCAGATGCAAGCTGTGTGCAAATGGCACCCATGGGCATCTCCTCGGCCCACTTGAACCACCAGCATTTTTAGAATCTGTCTCCTTGGAAACCACTGACCAACTCCCTGTTTATGTTATGGGGGTATTTACGTGTAAACCTAAAGATTCTGTTTCCTAGTAAGTACATCGGTTTGTTTTTCCACCTGAGGTCTTTATATAGCAGAAGAGCAAGTGCAACTGGAAACCCTGATCAAGTTAGCACAATGTAAATAACACAGAGCCATCAGACAGTCAGCCGCTCCACATGGTAAAGCCGGGGAGGAGGACCAGCCCAAGAGCAGCAATCATAGCATCCAGGTATCAGGCAAAGCAGCCCATTATAAGGGGAAATGGCTAGAATGGCCACTTTATAGGACTGGGGAGGCCACTTGAGTGACCAAGCTGCAACCCACAGCTCCCGTGCCGCTGCCCACCCATGAGGAGGTGAGGAGCAGGAGGTCGCCTCACCAGGCAAGCCACCATGGGCCCATGTTGGTTTACCCCTGAGTGATGTGGTGGGCTCTGTGCCTCCCAAGAAATGACTGAGGGGTGAGGAATAGAGATAGTATGAGGGACTGAGGGCGAGGAAGCGGGAGAATTGAATAACCCAAAGGTGCAAGAGAGTAGGAGTAAGCCTCTGATGGCCATGCTGGATAGGGAATGCTGGGCCTTTCCTGCTTATGGACAAGGGGGGCACATACCTGATTGAGAAGGCATGTTCAATCCTAATTTCTTTGGATTGCACAGGAATGGAAAATTCTTCAGGGTCTGTAACTGAAACCAAACATCAGAAACATCAACTGTCTTGTATGAAAGTATTGCAAGTTCTGAACCTTCGTATAGAGATGATCAGGCACTTGTTCTATCTAGGCTCAAAATCCAGAAGCAACAATTGTCCATAGTTGTGGTCTCCTCCACCCAGCTCTCCTGGCGAAAGGGGACAGTGTCTATTGACAATGATCTTTAGCAGGTGGCATGTAAGGATTTTCACAACAGCAGGGTGGACAGGGAGAGCAGAAGATGAAGGAGAATACAATCGAGAAATACAATGAGAAAAAGTTCTGGAAATGGACAGTATAATGGTTGCACAAGAATGTGAATGTAATTAATGCCATTGAATTGTACGCTTACAGTTGAAGTGTTAACTTTTATGTTATATATGTTTTACCACAATAAAAAGGGAAATAATTAAGAGATCCAATGTACTTAAACTAAAAATGAAAAAAACAATTCTATGTTAGATTTATTTGTATCATCTACATTCCCTGTTTTATTTTGATTATTTACACAAAAGCAAGTACATGATACAGTGTTTGCTGCTGAAAACTGGGTAAACTTAAAACTGTGAGACTCATGTCCCTACCAGACTGGAATGTCCTGGGCCCAGGTGGGACACTGAGAGCAGAGGAGGGACATGGTGACCAGTGCTCTGGTCTGCAAGATCACTTGGGCCTCTTCAGGCGCTAATGCAAAGACTCTAGAGCAGCTACTGCTTCCAGTACCATGGAAGGCTTTGGGAAAGGAGATTCTATATTTTCTCCCCGAAGTTGAAAGTGGAAGGGGAAATACTCCAACAGGGAAAAATGTGCAGTAAATGAAGTGCTTGACCACATCTCACGACCACAAAAAGACACAAGTTAATTTCTCTTGAATTACTGATTACAGGAAGAGATACAGTGTTTACTCTCATCCCTTATCTTGTAGATATTCTGGGAAGACCTCACCCAGATGCCTTCAGATAACTCCCAATATCTGCTTCAAGGTTCACGGAGATAAAAAAAAAAAAACATTTATAACATTTTCTGGACACTTCTGGGAACCACCCACTCAGTCTGCAGGGATGGTGAGCCCCAAATTCCAGGAGATACAGTTATGCTCTGCCAGGCAGCCCAGCTGTCCTGGGAAAGCAGCTCATCTAGCCCATCCCCTCAAGGACTCAAGTGGGGGCACCAGCCTGCATCAACCTGCTCAAGACTTGGATTTACCCAGTGGAAGGAACTCACTTCCCACACACCTCCCGTGCCCTTCCCGCGCCCCTCCCACGCCCCTCCCACACCCCTCCTACACACCTCCCACACACCTCCCACACACCTCCCACCAGGGAGAGCCCTCACCTCTGGCCATAGCTGTGCTTCCAATGTGTTCTTTCCAAGAGAGGTATGGACTTGGGTGGTTCCTAAAAAAAAAATAGTTTGGGTGTTTTAAGCTAGAATTAACTTCCACCCATATTTGTGGCTTTCATGCTATCTACGTGCCCATCTCAGGGGTGACCTTTGTATTAAGAAAGCCCAGATTTCATTCCTCCAACGATCACAGTTTGGGACACTGCACTTCCATTAACGCAGACTATAGTGCAGAATCCCCAGGCAGAAATGCCAGCTTGTTACCTGAGGGGGGCAAGAACAGTAGATCGTGCACCGCACATTATCAAGTTTGCCTTATGGGTTTCTTAGCAAGGGGCAAAACTTTTCAGGAAGACAATGTTGGTAAATTGTTGTTGGGGATCCAGGACAAGGCACAGAAGGCAAAGGACATTCTAGAATAGTCTGAAGGATGATGTGATCTGAGCAGAAATGCTAATCATGGGGTTCCTAGCAGCCACTACTGTACTAAGTACCTAGACAGGGGCTGTGTTGAGGGGTCTTGCTGGATGGGAGGCCAAGGGGGAGGAAAGGACAGGCAGAAAGATGGCGAAGACAGGGTCCTTGCCCCAGCTGACTTTTGGCCAGTCATTTAAAACTTTTTACTAAAAGTAAAAATTTAGGTTTACTTTTTTACATATGATAACATGTAAATTAGACTCATTTTGAGTGTATGGGTTGAGTCTGTTCCATAAAACATTTAGCTTAACTGTGCAAATAGTAAAATTAACAGCACTCTAAATAAAGCAAAACAACAACATACACAAAATCCCCACAATGCCGCTCCTCTCACTTTCCAATGCGATTTCATTTGTTCTCATTCTTATAATCCAGCTCGGGCATACATTTCCTTCAGTTATAATCAATGTTCCTGCAGTTTTGTATCCTGTGAGCTTCCTTTAAATGCTCTATTGTGAGTATTTTTCATGCTGCTGCATAATCTTGATATTTGTTTCAACAGCTACATGATACAGCGATTCTGATTCTTTGCTTCCTCCAACTTCTCTCCATCTGGTTCATTCTCTACCCAGAGTATAAACCCCTTTAACAGATACCGGGGAGGGGGGACCCCAAATAGCATCAGGTAATGCCAAGAGAAGCCTGACTTGGGGGATAGGCTTAATTCCTTTTCCACCCCAGTCTTCTTCTGCAGCTTTACTTTTGGACCTTGAAAATGATTTATCTAGATTTCACTAGGAGAGGCAGCATATTTCCATTTCCTGCCGTCTGTGAGATCAAGCACCTCCACGTGGAAGCCCACACAAGGGACAATGGCGGTAACCGCCTCCAGCCTCAGGGATCCTTCTGCAGTTCCCAGAAGCAAGTTTTTGAGCAGAAAGAGCCCCATGCTGGGAAGGCACAGTGGTGTGGGCAAGCACTGGATGCTGGAAAAGGCGGGAGCACAGGGTTCGTAGCTGGAGGGCAGGGAAGGGTGGGCAGGCTAGACAGGGCTGCACAGACCGATGAGAACTGGGCTGGGGGGGGGGGCTGCAAATGCC
>PVJS01004134.1:0-41980 GCA_004027185.1 Glis glis
CTGGCCGCGAACCCGGATCCTCCAGTCTCTGCCTCCCAAGTACTGGGATTACAAGCATGTGTGATGGGATTACACCATGCCCGGCGCTCTCCCTACACCTTTAAAACAAGCTGTCCTCCCAACTCATCACTGATATGCATAAGATAGCTGATACTATCCTAGACTTACAAGCTCAACTCGATTCATTGGCCGAGGTCGTACTGCAAAACCGCAGGGGCCTCGACCTCCTTACTGCCAGAGAAGGTGGTATCTGTCTATTTCTAAAAGAAAAGTGTTGTTTTATGCAAATAGGTCTGGAATAGTACAAGATAAAATTAAACAGCTACAAGACTACCTAGAGAAAAGGAGACGAGAACTAGAAGAGAACTCATCTTTTTGGTCTACCGCAATAAATGGGTGGCTACCTTACCTCCTCCCTCTGCTAGGACCCATTTCTGCTATCTGTTTGATTGTGCTGATAGGACCCTGTTTCTTCAACTGCTTAACTAATTACCTTCAGAAAAGATTACAGTCAATCAAACTTATGGTACTTCATAGCCCAGCCCATTACCTACCCATACCCCAGGAAGAACAAGCAGAAGCCTCTTCTCAAGGGATTGAGAAGGGTAAATAACAGGAGTAGGGAATGTGATAACATGCCCTAAAAAGTAATTTTTTAGCCTTGTTTTCTACCCTAAAATTAAACTCCCTGTCCTTACTGCCCCAAAGGACAAGACCAGTTCCCCAAGGATAAAAACCAGTTCCTACCCTTATCGGCCCTAGGACAACACCAGAGAAACCATCTCCTGCCCTTACTTCCGCCCAAGGACAAAGCCCTCAAAACCGACCCCCACCTCTGTGTTCAGCCCCCTCCCCTAAACTAATCACTTTACTTCTAAATAAGGGAAATTTTTCTGTGGTTGGCTGATTTGAACCATAAACTGCAAGAATCCATTTCTGTAAGCCAGGCATGGTGGCACACGCTTGTAATCCCAGTACTTTGGGAGGCAGAGACCAGAGGATCCAGGTTCGCAGCCAGCCTCAGCTCTCTCTCTCTCTCCCCCCCCCCTTGTCTCTCTCTCTCTCTCTACTTAGTGAGGCCCTCTGCAACTTCGTGAGACCCGGTTTCAAAATAAAGTATAAAAATAGGGCCGGGGGTGTAGCATGGAGGTGGAACGCCCCTGGGTTCAATCCCCGGTACCACAAAAAAAAAATCTGTTTCCGTACCCCAGCTTGTTCTATAAAAAGGGAACTGTAAGCTACACAAAGGGCTACCGTTCGAGCCTGTGCTGGTGGAGAGTAGCCCCACAGTATTAAAGCCTCGCCTTAACTGAGATGGTGGTCTTGAAATTTCTGTTTCTCGCACATTGTTCAACAGTTTAATGAGTACAGAGTTGACATTTGGGAAGATAAGAAAATTCTGGATAGGGAGGTGGTAATGACTGCACAACAATGTGAATACACTTAATACCACCAAACTTTTTAAAACATGCAAAAAATACAGGTAAATGGTATTCAAATGGTTAAAATGGTAACCACTTAAAATGGTTAAAATGCTAACCTTTATGTACCTTCTACCACCATAAAGAAGATAACTAGTTCAACTCATATTTTATGCTATAAGCTAAATGCTAATTCTCCAGGAGCAATGGTTATATCGTTTTTTTAATCCATGGATTCTGAATTCATGACTAGAATTCAGTAAGGAAGTGGAAAAACTTTGATCCAAAATGCTACTGACAAAGGAAAATAAAGAATAAGATAAAAACAAGGTTTTAAATTTAAAATAATTGTTATCCATTATTCTTCATTATATTTTACCTAATTTAGTTTCATAGAAAAACTAGAATAATGTAGCAATAGCATTAACCAACTATCTAATTTTTTAAAGGCTATAGTGCAAAGAAATATTTCTTTTTTTTCTTTTTTTTTTCTTTTTTTTTTTTGTAGTACTAGGGATTGAACCCAGGAGCATTCTACCTCCAAACTACACCCCCAGCCCTATTTTATTTTTTATTTTGAAACAGGGTCTCGCTAAGTTGCAGAGGGCTTCACAATTTGCAAGGGCTGGCTGCGAACCTGCGATCCTCCTGTCTCAGCCTCCCAGGTACTGGGATTACAAGCATGCGCCACCACGCCCAGCTAGCAAAGAAATGTTTCAAACATGCAAAATTTTAAATGTACTCCCCGCTACTAGTCCTATAGAAAATCAGCCATAAACATCTGGGGAATGAAAAGTCTTCATCATGCCACAACTCAAGTGGTAACCAAATGCTTAAGCAGGACATGCTTCTGGGATCTGCTATTTGGTCAGCTCTCCATTAATTTGATATGTAACCCCACCAGGACTTTTTTCTCCCTGGTCACCCTATGACATATTAGCACATCCCTCCTCCATTTGTAGTCCAAAACCTTACCATTCCCCACCCCAAACCACACAGCGCTTTATAGACATCCAAATCCTATTCACCTTTCAAGTAGAGATCTCATCACCATCATGAAATCTTCCTCTACTAATCCAAAACATACTCATCTCTTCTTTGCTAAATGTTCATGTCCCTTGAAGTCACAACTAGTGCTTCTCAAACTATCTGTGGTGAGATGCCATTATTAAATTTTCTAGTTTTTAAATTAGAAAAATGTCATTATTAAATGCCATATTAAATTTTCTAATTTAATTTTCATTAAAAATTTTCTAATTCATTGTGGACTGCCACTTTTAAAAATGAAATTTAAATTGTCATCAAAAACTTTTTTAAAAACATTCAAAAAGTCCACATTTTTAAAATTATACATTTAACAGAAAATAACTCTGTTGAATTCCCACAAAAGTTTCTAAAGCTTATTCTCAGTTTCTGTACTTATATTCCAGCAAAGGGGTAACAAATAGTTGATGAACCAGCATGAATCTAAAAATCATACTTTGAGCAGCACTAAACAATTCAGGGCTTCATTCAAAAGACATTTATTATGTACTCAGCATGAACTCCACCATGTGAGACACTGTCGGGCAATCAAAAAGGTATATAGCATACGCTTTTCCTTTAGGGGGCCTACTTGGTGGGAAAGAACACTAACAAGTGTGAAACACCAATAAATAATATAGATGATTTGTTGCTGGTCAGAGGGAAAAAAGTCACTGAAGTCTGGAGTAGTTACAATAGACCACTTGAAAGAAAAAGTGAAATCTGAATTCAACATTTATGTTTAAATAGGACTCAGGAATGAAGAGCAGGATAGCTCCGAAGAGTAGAGATTAGGTATACAAAGGCACCAAGGTGGGAAAGAACACTTGTGTTGATGACACAATAAACCAGGTCGCTCTCGGGAGAGGTGCGAGTATTGATAGGCTGGGTCTGGAAAGCCAGGCAGAGTTCACATAGGAAAACATGAGCCAGGGGAAACCATCCAAAGTTTCTAAAGAAGTACTATGACAGAATCAGTGTTCTAGAAAGGTAAGACAGAAGTGGCAGCCAAATGGGAGTAGAGTGGGGACTCATTAGTTGCAGAGATTGTATGTTAGAACTCTGGGTCAGAACCCAGAGAAGTGCTCTTTCTATGGACAGGAAATGCATCTTGTTCAAGCAACACAGATTTTCTTTACTTATCTATTTATTTATTTATTTATTTATTTATTTATTTTGGTACTGGGGATTGAACCCAGGGGCATTCTACCTCTGAGCTACACCCCAGCCCTTTATATATTTTTTGAATTTTGAAACAGGATATCACTAAGTTGCTGAGGCTGGCCTCCAACCTTCAATCCTCCTGTCTCAACCTCCCAAGTATTGGGTTTACAGGCATGTGCAGCCGCACCCAGCTAAGCAGCACATATTTTAAAAACTTAAAATTCTGTTAGAGATACTAATCAAATACATTTTAGATTCACTTCACCTAACTCCTGAAGCTTAAAATAAAAAGCAATATATCCAGGTGCAGTGGTGCACGCCTATAATCCCAGTACTTTGGAGGCTGAGACAGGAGGATTACAGGTTTGAGAACAGCCTCAGCAACTTAGCAAGTCCCTCAACAACTTAGTGAGACTCTGTTTTAAAATAAAAAAATAGGGCTAGGGGTGTAGCTCAGACATAGAATGCCCTTGGGTTCAATCCCCAGTACCGCAAATAAATAAATAAGAAAAGCAATGTATAAATACTCCAGACTGTAACAGTGAAGAGAACCAAGCTAGGATAAGAGATGGTCATTGGCCATCAAGAGATTTCAAAAAACTTCCAAAAGACGAAAAGGACAGGAATTTATTGACACATAAGCAGAACATAACACACTAGGAAGATGCTGCAAGTGATGGATATCCCAGGAGTAAGGAAAATCAGAGACTTTCTAAGTCTATTCAACAACTATCTAAAAGGTCAGCTATCAGCTTCCACCATTTTTGCTCAGTATAGAGTTCTAGGCATCTCCGGATAAAAAGGCACTGAACCATGGTTACCTACAGTTCCAGACAGATTTCAGAATGATTGCTGGCCTATACTCTGTTCCAGAGAAAGTTCCTTCCTCTCTTAACCCTAATCCCCGTGTCCATCTGTCCAAAGCATTGAGAACATTACCCCATCCCTCTAAATTCATCTGATTGGACTGGGACAGGAATACTTGGCCTTAAAGCAGCCAATCAACAGAGATGTCATCAAACAATGATTTGTGGCCTACCTTCCAAAGATAAATGAATCAGATTCCCTCAGGAATTTCAAATGAAAGCAGAACAAATTTGCAAACGAAAGTGGAAACTGAAGCTAGAAGATCTTATAGACTAGGATTTAGTATAATGGGAACTCAGAGAGGCTGCTTTTGCTAAAAGCAGTGACTCTTCATTTAGGCTTGCAGATGCCTGATGGGTAACTAAAAGCAGGATAAAACTTGGCATCTCTGCCTTCATTTTGTATCTATTTCCTTTATTACCTTAATCTTTAGGTCAGGTTCCTCCTTAGCTCTGCACACACCATGTTAATGACTTAAGGAGTGTAATACAAAGTCCTTAGCCCTAAATTTACCTACCGCATCCCCTTTCAAGACTGAGGATACTATGACAAGAATAGCAAAGATATTTTCAAGACTTGCAGGGGCATTTTTTTTCTTTGCGGTACTGGGGATGGAACCCAGGGGCGTTCTACCTCTGAGCTACATCCCCAGCCCTATTTTTTATACTTTATGTAGAAACCGGGTCTCACGATGTTGCGGAGGGCCTCCCTAAGTAGCTGAGGCTGGCCGTGAACCCGGATCAGTCATTGCCCTAAACCGGCAGTCACGTTGGAATCCAGGAACAGCAGAGCCTGGCAGACAGATCACTCCTTGATAAGACCATCCCCCTAAGTGGGAGCAAATACCCCATGGCAGGAATTGAGGCTGCCCCCTAAGCAGAAGCAATCATCTCATGGGAATCAGACTGCCCCCTCAAGCAACAAGGACCTCTCCAGAGCCACCTTGCAGAATCAGTCCTGAGATAACGATCGAGAGTAGGATGACTTACTCTGCTAGCTATACAAAAACCCAGCCAAACAAGCCCCCAACTCTTGCCTTTGCTCCCCTTTTCTACAGAACCTCCAAGTTTCTGTCAGTTCATTGAAGACAAGCTTTGGTGACTGTACTCCTACATCTGTTCTTCCCAGTATGGCCACACTCATTAAAAGCCTAGCCTGATCTGTTGGGACCACCATGGCTGAGGTAAGAACTCTGGTAACATTAGGACCAGCAGTTTGGGACCCTGTATAAAATGACTAAGCAAAGGAAGCCTGTTGAGAAAGAGGAAAGAGAGACTATGGTACACTGAGAGAGGCAGAAAGTAACCTCAGCTCCTGGTTTGGGTTTCCCATCCTAGTCCCTCTGAGGTTCAAGTATGCTTTGATGTGTTAAGTGTGGATGCCCTCAAAACTCTCAATCTTATCTGGAAAAAAGAAAGGAAGGATCAAGGGAGGGGGGAAGGAAGGAAGGAAGGTTTCCTCACTGCTTAAGCTAGTAAAGATAAGTGACCAGAAGAACTCAATTAAAATGACTACTTAGAGAGAAGAAACCAAGATGGCCTCAGAGTAAGGACACGGAGAGGAGCCTGTCTCTAAGTTGTCTCAGGTGCTCCGAACTGAACAGCCATACACTTCCTATACTACTTTCATGGGAGATAGGAACTAAAGACAATAACATTTAAGAATATATAGAAACTCACCGATTAACACCCAGGCTGAAAAAGGGTAAAAAAAGGGGGGGGGGCAACCAACCAGAGACAGGAGAACAATGGCCCCGGTCCTGTACAGGGTCACCAGACCAGCAGGAACCTTCAGAAGATCCAAAAAATCTTATAACCAGCAACCTGAGGCCTTTCTCACAGAGATTGGGATCATCAACCACAAAATCCCACAGCCCCAGGACAAAAAGACAGAGAAGGACAACTACATTCACTTCCACGTCCATTGCAACCCACTGGTTCTCCACACATGAATTGGACATTCAGATCTCGGCCAATTTGAAAAGAGCAAACCTAAGAATAATAGGCATAGAAGAGGGAATAGAAGCTGAAACCAAAGGAATAAATAATCTTTTCAGAGAAGTAGTATTAGAAAATTTCCCAAATATAGAAAAGGAGGTTGACACTCAGGTACAAGAAGCATATAGAACCCCCAAAATCAGAGAAAAGGGTCACCACATCACATAATAGTCAAATTGACTAATGTAGAGGCCAAGGAGAGAATCTTAAAAGCAACGAGAGTAAAAAACCAACTAACATTCAGAGGCAAACCAATAAGAATCACTCTTGACCTTCCAAACCACGTCATGAAAGCCAGGAGGGCCTGCAGCAACATATTCCAAACTCTGAAAGAAAATAATTTTCAACCAAGATTTACTTACCCAGCAAAGATATCTATCAAATTTGATGGGGAAATAAAAACTTTCCACGACAAACAGAGGTTGAAAGAATTTATGTCTGCCAAACAAGCATTAGAGAAAATACTCAAAAAGATTAACTATAAAGAAAATACTCAAAAAGATTAACTATAAATAACTATAAAAAAGATTAACTATAAAGAAAAACTATAAACTATTAACTGTAAATAAACGCCAGAACCAAAGAAACAATAACTTCCATCAAACAGCCAACTAAGAAAAGAAAAAGAAAACACACCACCTCAAACAGAAGTTAAAACTCAAAATGTTAGGAATTAAGAATCATCTCTCAATAAACACGCTGAATATAAATGGACTCAATTCCCCAATCAAAAGACATACGGTGGCAAAATGGATCAAAATCTTAATCCATCTATATGTTGCTTACAAGAAACACATCTTACAAGTAAAGACACTCACAAACTAAAGGTAAAAGGCTGGAGCAAGGTAATCCACGCTAGTGGAACACAAAGACAAGCAGGAGTAGCAACTATGATATCAGACAAACTAGACTTCAAGCCTAAACTTATCAGAAAAGACAAAGAAGGTCACTTTTTACTGGTAAAAGGAACAATCCAGCAAGAGAATATAATGATAGTCAACATTTATGCCCCAAATATAGGTGCAACCACTTTCATAAAACAAATTCTTCGTGACATTAAGTCACACATAGATACTAATACAATAATATAGGAAGACTTCACACTCCTCTCACACCACTTGATCGATCTTCAAGACAAAAGGTCAGTAAAGATGCCTCAGACCTAAGGAACACCATAGGCCAAATAGACCTACTAGACACATACAGAATATTCTACCCAACTACAGCTGAATTCACATCTTTTTCAGCTGCTCATGGAACCTTTTCTAAAATAGACCATATCCTAGGCCACAAAGCAAGTACTAGCAAATTCAAGAAATGTGACATAATCCCCTGCATATTTTCAGACCATAATGGAATGAAACTAGAAATCAAGTGTAAGAAGACACAGAGAAATCTCATAAAGACGTGGAGACTGAACACCAAACTGCTGAATGAAGAATGGGCCATAGAGGAAATAAGGGGAGAAATTAAGAAATTCCTAGAAATAAATGAAAATAGGGAAACAACATATCAAAATCTCTGGGACACTTTGAAAGCAGTATTAAGAGGAAAATTCATAGCACTGAGTGCTCACATAAGTTGAACAGAAAAGCACCATTAACCTAATGACACACCTCAAAGCCCTTGAAAAGCAGGAACAGTCTAATCCCAAAGCCAGTAGAAGACAAGAAATTATTAAAATTAGAGCAGAAATCAATGAAGTCGAGAATAAAAAAAATACAAAAAATCAACAAAACCAAAACTTGGTTTCTCGAAAAAATAAACAGATAGATAAATCATTAGCCAACCTAACCAAAAGAAAGAGAGAATCAACCCAAAGTACTAAAATAGGAGATGAAAAAGGAGATATTACCACCAACAGTGCAGAAATCCAGAGGATTATCAGAAACTACTTTGAAAAGATATACTCAAACAAAATGGAAAACCTAGAAGAAATTGACAAATTTCTAGACACATACAACCTTCCCAAAGTGAATCAAGAAGATATAGAAAAATTAAACCAACCAATAAGAATCAAAGCGATTGAAGCAGCAATAAAGAGCTTACCATCAAAGAAAAGCCCAGGTCCAGATGGTCTCCCAGGTGAATTCTATAAAACCTTTATAGAAGAGCTAATCCCAATATTCCTCACTTTATTCCATGAAATAGAAAGAAACAGGACTCTCCCAAATACATTCTATGAAGCCAATATCACATTAATAGCAAAACCAAATAGAGACAGCTCAAGGAAAGAAAACTACAGGCCCATATCATTGATGAACTTAGACGCAAAACTTCTAAACAAAATACTAGCAACACGCATTCAAAACCACATCAAGAAAATTATACACCATGACCAAGTTGGGTTTATCCCATGGATGCAAGGCTGGTTCAACATACATAAAACAATCCATGTAATTCACCACATAAACAGAACTAAAGACAAAAAAAATTACATGATCATTTCAATAGATGCTGAAAAAGCATTTGACAAAATCCAGCACCCATTCATGATAAGAACACTGCAGAGAATCAGAATAGAAGGAGCATACCTCAACATCATAAAGGCAATATACAATAGGCCCACAGCCAACATCATACTGAATGGGGAAAAACTTTGAGAGTTCCCCTTAAAAACAGGAATAAGACAAGGATGTCCACTGTCACCACTCCTGTTCAATATAGTACTTGAGACTCCAGCCAAAGCAATAAGGTAAGAGAAGGAAATAAAAGGAGTACAAATAGGAAAAGAGGAACTGAAACTATCTCTATTTGCAGATGACATAATATTATACTTAGAAGATCCAATAAGCTCAACCAAAAGGCTCATAGAACTGATCAACAAATTCAGCAAAATGTCTGGATACAAAATCAATCTTAAAAAATCAGAAGCTTTTCTGTATGCCAACCATAAATCCACTGAAAAAGAAATCCAGAAGACATTTCCATTCATGATATCCCCCAAAACAATAAAATACTAACCAAGGAGGTAAAAGACCTCTACAAAGAAAATTATAAACATTGAAAAAAGAAATTGAAGAAGATCTTAGAAGATGGAAAGATCTCCCATGCTCTTGGGTAGGCAGAATAAATATCATCAAAATGGCCATTCTTCCAAAAGTGATCTACAGATTCAATGCAATACCCATTAAATTACCAAAGTCATTCTTCACTGGCAGAGAAAAGTCTGTCCTTAAATTCATTTGGAACAACAAAAAATCCAGAATAGCCAAAGTAGTTCTCAGCAACAAGAACCATGCAGGAGGCATCACAATACCTGACTTCAAACTATACTACAAAGCCATAGTAATAAAAACAGCATGATATTGGCACAAAAGCAGACACATAGACCAATGGAGCAGAATAGAAGACTCCAAAACAAATCCACACACCTACAGCCAATTGATTTTTTGACAAAGAGGCTAAAAACATCCACTGGAAAAAAGATAGACTCTTCAACAAATGGTGCTGGCAAAACTGGCTAACCATATGCAGAAAAATAGAAATAAACCCCACTCTCTCACCTTGTACAAGAGTCAATTCAAGATGGATCAAAGACCTAGAAATCAGACCAGAGACCTTGCAGCTAGTCGAAGAGGGCATAGGTCCAACACTTCAACACATAGGCACAGGTAAAGACTTCCTCAACAAGACCCCAAAGGCACAGGAAATTAAAATGAGCATCAATACATGGGATTGCATTAACTGAAGAGCTTTTGTGCAGCAAACAATCAAGAACCTCAACAGAGAGCCAACAGAATGGGAGAAGATTTTTGCCAGCTACTCCTCTGATAGAGGACTCATATCTAGAATATACAGAGAACTTAAAAAAATCACCACTAAAAAACAAATAACCCAATCAAAAAATGGGCAAGTGAACTAAATATACACTTTACAGAAGAAGAAATACAAATGGCCAATAAATGTATGAAAAAATGTTCAACATCATTAGCAGTCATAGAGATGCAAATCAAAACTACCCTGAGATTTCACCTAACCCCAATTAGAATGGCAATCATTAAAAACATGAACAACAACAAATGCTGGCAAGGATGTGGAGAAGTAGGAACTCTAATACATTGTTGGTGGGATTGCAAATTAGTGCAACCACTTTGGAAACAGTGTGGAGGATCCTCAGATTGGGAATGAACCTACCGTATGACCCAGCAATACCACTTCTAGGCATCTACCCAAAAGATATGAAACCAAACTATTGCGGTAGCTCCAGCGGACGATCTGCCCCGGGGTTCCTGCCACAGAAGGTCGTCGCTCCCTGGAGCTTCCTGACAAATAGTCTATGGTTCCAGCCACAGACGGTCGCTGCCCAGACAGCTTCCTAAATTCCGAGGTTCCAGCCACAGAAGGTCGCTGCACCAGGCAGCTTCCTAACAATAGTCTCGCACGAAACAACACAAAGTCTGATATAGTAATTTGCAAAATAATTACATTTAATAATTGGGGGATAGGGGAGGAGATAGAGATGGCAAATTCTCCCGCCCTTCTATAGCCAGGGCCTCATTTTTATAGGAATTTTAAAAGTTAATCAAAAACAGAGATCAGCAATTATCACAGGTTGCAGTAAAAATTAATCAGAGATCAGCAATTATCTCAGGTTTCAGTAAAGATTAATCAAACAGAGATCCGCAATTATGTGACAAGCTTAGGGGAAGGAGGGATTGACCATTAGCACCTTGAAGATTACACCATGACCCTTGGAATGTGTCCGTTTGTGGACAGATCCCACCCAGCCAAATACCATGTATCCAAACTGGGCTGATCCAAGATGATAATCTCAGTGTGCCTCTAAGATAGGCCTCGGCCCTCGACACCAAACTAACAGACTAATACATGTGTATCTATGTTTATAGCTGCACAATTCACAATTGCCAAACTTTGGAACCAGCCAAGGTGTCCATCAACAGATGAATGGATTACAAGACTATGGGATATGTACACAATGGAATTTTACACAGCCATAAAGAAGAACAAAATTACATCATTTGCAGGGAAATGGAAGGAACTGGAGAACACTATGCTAAGTGAGATTAGTCAGTCACAAAGAGTGAAAAGTTGGATGTTCTCCCTAACATGTGGAAGCTAGGGAGAATGGGACTTAGAAGGGACTCCAGACAAAGAAGGAGAAAACTTTAGATGAACAAAGAAGGCAACCTAACTGAGGGAGTTGGGAGGGGGTGGAGGGAAACACACTAATGCACATGATGTACATACACAAACTTATAAGAGTCAATCACTATGCTGAGCATAAAAAGGAGGGAAGGGGGAGGGAATAGGGTGGGATTTGAGGGAGGGCTAAATGAGCAATGTATGCATGTATGCTTCTGCTACCCTGACACTTATCAAAATGTATAATTACCATGCACCAATAAATGAATATATATAAAAAATGACTACTTATAGACTGCAACCCTTGAGTAATAATCCTATAAGCTCCCTTGTCTATACTGTCTATAATGTAAGCTATATAACTCCAACAGGTCATTAAAATTAGTCAATTATAGCCGGGCATGATGGCACACGCTTGTAATCCCAGTACTTGGGAGGCTGAAACAGGAGGATTGCAGGTTTGAGGACAGCCTCAGCTATATAGTGATGCCCTTTGCAACTTAGTGAGACCCTGTTGCAAAATAAAGGATAAAAAAAATAGAGTGGGTGTTTAGCTCGGAGGTAGAATGCCCCTGGGTTCAATCCCCAGTACTGAAAATAACAATAACAATAATAATAATAATAAAATTAGCCAATTACTATTATTATTTTAAATAAACTTTCAATTACTGATTTTTAACTAGAAGTCAAGGACCTCTATTGAATCAACTGAATTAAAGATAGCAATATTTGGTTTTAATATATTTTTAAGCAACAAAAAGAACCTCTAAAAATATCTACCATCAGAAGAAAAGGCAAAAAATCAGTAATGCTATAAAATAGGCATTCAAACCGGGTGTGGTGTCACACACCTATAATCCCAGTACTTGGGAGGCTGAGACAGGAGGATCACAGGTTCAAGGACAGGCTCAGCAACTTAATGAAATTCTCAGATACCTGGCAAAACCCTATTTCGAAACAAAACAAAAAAAGCATAAAAGGGTTGAGGGTGTAGCTGGAAGGTAGAAAGCCCCTGGTTTCATTCGCCAGTACCATACTAAATAAATAAAAATAAATAAATAAATAAATATAAAATAGGGCTGGGGGTATAGCTCAGAGGTAGAATGTCCCTGAGCTCAACCCCTAGTTCTACACACACAAACAAAAAAAGGCATCCAAATTAAACCTTTTTATTCTTTATTTTTTCCCTTAAATTTTGAAAGGGATATATTAAAAAAAATCTCAGGAAGTGGACTTAAAATGCTGGGATAAGCTAGCAGGAATAAAAAGTGTCTCCCACTCACAGATTTGAGAGTTCTAGTAAAGAATTTGTAATTCAATGTCCTAAAGGCTAAATCTGGTTTTGATATGCCCACAGAATATATTTGATGTGAATAAAATGGCAATCAAGGGATTTTACTTTATAAAAAATGAAGACTGGTTTGTCTTGAAGAACTAGTAAGTGTAGGAACACAGAGCTCACCTTCCCACCCCTATCGTTGCACACAGGACCAGCTCTCCTCTCATTGCTCCTGTCTGATTCTTCTAGGACATGAGATCTCAATCCCTGCTTACTGGTGTAGCCCTTCCAGTTTACAAACTTGCACAACCAACTTGTGAGTGGCTTGGTTAGGGTAAGTTCTGACATACATGAGGAACTTGCTACACCTAAACCAAAAGACCCAAGGACTTGATCCTTTGTCCTGCAGTCAGCTCACCAGTGCAGACTCCCCCTCCCTAAAGATGAATTCCCTTCAGTCCTTCATTTGATTTTCCTGCATATGATCCTACTGGCAACCAATCCTGCAGACAATGATAGAGAGAAAGGAAGCAGGTTCTCAAGAGCTCTTCTCCCCAGAGGCCCCTGTGTCTCTACAGTAAATTTATGGATGTGTGCTAACAGATAATTGGAAGGGATTTATGTCATCTCTACCTGTCAACAGCATCTGAAACCTAGGACTTGCTCAGAAAAAAAAAATTTTTTTTCAAGACATGTTTGAATTTAGGCAATTTTGATGTTTATTGGTAGCCCTAAGCAACATTCATGATGTAGCTAAAATCTGCCATGGTTATTTTTTTCTGCTATAAAATTACAAGTGATTCAGTATAATAAAAGTTATATTTAGCCCAAAACAAGTTGCCAAACTTATGTAATAATGAAGAGAAAGCTAGAGTAAAGATATATTTAATATCCTAATTTCCAAACTGGAAAAACACTAAACTTAGCCTACTTTTAAAGGAAGATTATGAGACTATTGAATACTTAAAAATACATTAACAAGAATATATATCTACAAATCTTTATATATGATATATAACAAGAAAAACAGAACCATTAACTATCAACAGACAGGCATATCAATCCATGAGAACACATATCTACCTTGATGTTACAGTCTTAGCCACCACTGGTTGCCTGGGTTTCAAATACAAATATGCATGGTGGTTGCTATAGTGACAATATGCCACTTTTGGAACCTGGAACTTACTAGTACTAGGTACTTATGAGCTTCATAATGCCAGTACTTCCTCCCACACTCTTAATCATAGCTCAGACTTTATAACTTCATAAAATGTGATTTCATTCTGTACTTTGTAAGTCAATTTTGTAACTTTAGCAGTATTCATATATGTAATGGCTATATATATAGTGCATATATATATATATATAGTGTATATATATACACGCATATGTGTATATAGATTATGTCAAAAGAAATCATCTAACTCACCTAATATGTTAAATATACATACTCAATAAATATTTAATTAGTATTAAAGATGTTGGATAAGACAAAATTGGTGTCACCATTGGAATTTATTGTTTTATTATAACTGGCAAAACCACATCTTATTAATTCATGTCTTAGCTCATGGTTATTAATAACAATATTGCTATCATTCTTCTAAGAAAATTAAAAATTCAAACACTAAGAAAAATTTTAAGGATGATTGATATATTTTTATCTTTTTTCAGAAATTTTTATTTATTTGTTATTGGTATATTGTAATTATACATCATAGTGAGGTTAGCGTGACAGAAACATACGTGTACATAGCATTCGTTGTGTTTCCCTTCAGGACCCTCCTCGCTCCCCCGCCATAGATAATATTTACACTGATACCGATAACTTCATGTATGAACAAAGGATTATTTGAATTGTTTCTGCCATCAGATCTCCCCTTTCTCCTCCCCACTTCCTCCCCAAATCCCCCACCCCCATTCCACTAGTGTCTCCCTCATTATCTGAAAGCCTCTTTGCTTTTGTTTCTCACTAGCTTCCACATGAGTATAAACAGACGACCCTTCACTTTCTGTGACTGGCTAAACTCACTTAGCATAAAAAACTTAAACTAAAAAAAAAGACCCTAATCAAAAAAAAAAAAATGGGCACTGGATCTGAATAGACACTTCTCAAAAGAAGAAATACAAATGGCCAACAAATATATTTTTTAAAAAAAGGTTCACCATCATTTACAATCAGGGAAGTGCCAATCAAAATGACACCAGTTAGAGTGGCAATCATCAAGAATACAAATGATAATAAACGTCGGCAAGGATGTGGGGAAATAGGAACCCTTAGACACTGTTGGTGAGATATTGTACATTAGTACAACCACAATGGAGATCAGTATGGAGGTTCCTTAAAAGACTGGGAACGGAGCCACCATATCACCCAGCCATACCACTCTTGGGAGTCTTCCCAAAGGAACTGAAGTCAGATTACTATAGAGATTCATGCATTTCCCATTTCCATTTTTACAGCAGCACAATTCACGATAGACAAACTATGGAACCAGCCTAGGTGCCCATCAACAGATGAATGGATTATGAAATTATGATATATGATACACACAATGGTATTTTTATTTCCTTTAGGAACCATTCCTAATAACTAATGGCTAATTAGTAATGGTACCTGAGAAGGTAGCTTGTTGCTAGTAAAACACTAAGAATAAAATCAATCTTAAATCAATCAGAGTATATTTCCAGATCATGAAAAGTCAGAGAACTGAAACCCCTCATACATTGTTGGTGGGAATAGAAAATAGTGCAGACACTGGAAAACTGGCAATTTCTCAAAAAGTTATACACAGAGCTGGGCACAGTTGTGCACCCCTGTAATCCCAGTGCTGGGAGGCCAACGTAAGAGGATTGAAGGTTGGAGGCCAGCTTCCAGTTACTTAGCAAGACCCTGTTTCAAAATTTTAAAAAATTTAAAAAGAGCTGGGGGTGTAGCTCAGTGGTAGAATGCCCCTGTGTTCAATCCCCCATACTACCCACACTCAAAAGTTATACCACAGAACTACCATACAACCTATCACTTTCATTACTAGGTATCTCCCCAAGAGATATTAAAACATTTTTCCAGGGGCTGGGGATAGCACATTTGTAGAGCATTTGCTTAGCATGTGTAAAGCCTTGAGTTTGAACAATCCCCAGCACTGGCGGGGAGGGGGAAAGTTCACAGAAAGACTTGCCCATAGCAACATTCATAGCAGCATTATTCATAACAGCCCTAAACTGGAAGCAGTCTACATGTCCATCTGCACCCTAAAACATTCCATATAGTGGAATGGTATTCAGTAACATAAAGGATGAGTTACTGACATATACCATTATGGAAGAACCCCAAAAACATTGTTAAGTGGAAGAAAAGACATCATATATTGCATGATTTGATTTATTTGAAATATCCAGAAAAGGCAAATTTATAGAGACAGGAAGAATAGTCGTAGTTACTGATGTTACTGGCTCCGCAGATTCTTGTGCTCTCCGTCAGAAGAACCAGACGGAAGCACCACTGAGAAGGGAGCGAGACTCTAGTGGGGACTTCTTGTCGGGCAGAGGGAGGCACAGTGCTGACCAAGAGAGGGTAAGCTGGCTCTCGGGAGACAGGAGGGAGCTAGTTTTATTCATGTGAAAGGGTGGTAAGGGTGAGCTACAATTTAGGAATGGTAATTGGCTTTAGGTACATTTTGAAACATGTTTTTATTTTCCTCCTGCAAGCACTTTAACTTTGAGGGAGGGATAGTTAGCTGGTCATCCAGGAGCATGCAGGTCATCCATCTCTGTCTTGTGATAAGGATGTATTGCTCTAGCTGTTGGAAGACATAGGTTGGGGCTGGAAGAAAACACAAATCATGGCAAGTAACAAGTTAAGGTCTATTTCTGTGACTCCTAACCAGTTTTATCCTTTATTTTGTCCATCCTTGGAGGAGTCATGGTGAGAGTCAACTGGTTTTAATCCTACATCCGGTTTCTGAGGCCGATAAGACTGAGAGTTTGTGAATGAGGGGATTAGGAGAGGCACAGATCATGCTCTTAGCAGCTAACAAGCCATGAGTTAAGGTGGGAGGGCAGGGGAAAGCACACAGCAGGCTTTGAATAGTTAACAAGCTCTGTGTTAAGGCCCAGGAGTACATCTGCCCTTTGTTTCTCTGGTGGTCCCTGATTGTTTCACTGGGAGGTGGGAGAAGGGATTAGTTGTAGATGGTCATAAATAATCTTATTTGAGGAATGAAGCTGTCCTAACACTGATGTACAGTGATGGTTGCACCATTTGGTAAAATTACTAAAAATCACTGAATTGTAGACTTGAAAAAGAGATGACATGTAAAATATATCTCAATATAATAGTAGGCTTTTATGAAGAGACAGAGAACAAGAGAGCTGCAGGAATCTCTGCCAAAATTCTGCTTGTATAGATAAAGAAAGTAAAGACTGAAAATGTTAAGCAACCTGTTTAAAGATCACCTAACTAGATCATAGCAAAACCAAAAAAGAAAAAAAGATCAAAATCCAGCCTCATTCTCCCTACCAGTCCAGTGTTATTTCTACTAAAACTGCTTCAAGGAGTTTTTGAAAACTATATTAGTTATAGAAAGAATCCTCTGAAAGGTTTTCTAGAAACATCAAAATTTGAGAATAACTATGACTACTTAAAATCTATAAAACATTCACAAATACATAATAATATCCAAAAAAATCAAAAGCTAGAAAAATTCGTCACTCTCTGAAGCCATATAACTTACTTTCAAAATGGGTACTCAAAGAAATATCTAAACATTTTTTCTGCCTTTCCAATAGGAGCTGTATTTCAGGGTAATTAAATGCTTCTAGTTTATGAACCCTTCTACTCTACAGAAGAACACAAACAAATAAATGTAGATAAATTAAAGAACAAAAATTACCATTATACACCACCTAATAAAATTATTATCCTGGCAAGAATTACATGAATCAATAGCCATGTGTGGTGGCAAATGCCTGTAATCTGTACTTGGGAAGCTGTGCCAGGAGGATCTCAGGTTTGAGGGCAACCTCACAACTTAGGGAGACCCCCAGCAATTTAGCCAGACCCTGTTTCAAAATAAAAGTAAAAAGGGTCAGAGTGTACCTTGGAGATCGAATGCCCCTGGGTTCAATTTCCAGCAAAAAAAAAAAAACTGTGAATTGTTGTCAAACCCATTAAGTGAATGGTTGATGGGAAAGTTGGACATTTGCAAGAAACCAAAATAATACTTCACAAGCTACACTGTTGTAAGAAGGGAGGAAATACACCACAGAACGTTTTTTTTTTTGTGTGTGTGTGTGTGTGCGGTACTGAGGATTGAACCCAGGGGCATTCTATCTCCAAGCTACACTCCCAGCCCTATTTTATTTTTTTTTATTTTGAACTAGGTTTACAGATGTGTGCCACCACGCCCAGCTCACAATTTGTATTTTTCACTCTGGTTTTCCAGTCTAATTGCCCTATAGAATTGATTTGATAAAGGATTTTAAATAAGATTTTATCATTGGTGATGTTGAAGACACTGAATTATAATATCTACTTGAACAACCATTACTAGTTTTCAAAAAGTGACCCCTGATTACGTTGATCCTTTACCAAATCAATCCTTTAGCATTAATTTTCATATTCATAAGAAGTACACCAGGAAAAAGCAGTCAAACAAATAGAGGGCAAAATTCTATAGGGCAATAAGACTGGAAAACCAGAATGAAAAAAACAAATTGTGAGTTGGGCGTGATGGCACACACTCTGTAAGCCCAGTACTTGAGGGCTGAGTCAGGAGAATTGCAGGTTCAAGGCCAGCCTTGGCAATTTAGTAAGACTGTTACAAAATAAAAATAAGGCTGGGGGTGTAGCTCGGAGGTAGAATGCCCCTGGCTTCGATCTCCAGTACCAAAACTAAAAAAAATGAAAGAGTGGGAATAGTGACCATTAAAGATTATTTAACTTTTAGATTAAAAGATTTGAGATAGGCAAACAAATGCAAGAATGGTCCTTATTTGGATTCTGGTTTGGACAAAGTAGCTGTAAAAAACAGTTGGGAAATAACTATAAATTTGAAAATATCAGATAACACTCATAAATTATTTTGTTAGGAGTGATGTTATTTTTGTTATATAGCAATGTTTTTATAGAGATACACACTGAAGTATCTAGAAGAACTAGATGTCTATGGCTCGCTTCAAAATACTTCAATGAGTTTAAGAACTTAAAAATTAAAACCCGTCGCAACTTCCTAATTCACTGCTGTTACCACTAAACACTCATTAAATATTCATAAAATTACACAGACCTCTTACAGACTGGGCTCAGAAAAGTGACCTACTATGAGCAAAGACAACCAAAAAATACTTTGCTGAGGAAAACTCGGAGGCAACAACCCAATATTGTTGGCAACTTAGTAGGTGCAAGGCACCTGAATGACCAAAGAACCATGAACAGAGAGAGCTCTGCCTGCAAGGGGCTAAAATCATCTAGCACAGCTTTCCTGGTGTTCACCATAGGGAACCGCCGCCATTAAGGCTTTAAAGCGGCAGCCTCCCTAAAGCAATCCTCAATTATTACAGAAAATCACTGACTCCTTTCCGACTTCACTGGCCTTTACAACCACTGTCATTTACTTTGCAGGTTGTGGTGAAGTTAAGGGACGATGTTTCGAAAAATTCCCCTTAAGTTAGGGGTGCCAAGCAGCCTCTTTCAACGAGGGCCTCTTAAAATCTCAGTACCAGGACCGGGGACCCTTCCTCAGGCCCAGAACTGGCTGGTAATCAGATCACTCACTTGCCATTTTCTTCTCCCTCTCTACATCCAAAGGGTGGCGCTGTCCTCCCTCCTTCCCCGCGCCGGGTGCGCGCGGAAGTTCATTTTAGAGGTCAGAGGAGGGAGGTCCACTTGCCTCCGACCCGCCCCGCGCCTCTCCAGACACATCCCCAGCAGGTTAGGCCCGCGAGTCCGCCTGCTCCTCCTCCCACTCCACTTCAGTGGCGTAATCTCAGAAATTTAATACTCTGGCCAGGTGGGACCTCCGAGAAAGACCCTGCACGCTGCACGCTGCACGCCGGCTGAGAAACGTGTAAAGAGAAACGTCAAGATCTAGGCACACGCCTTGATCCTAGTACTTTGGGAGGCTGAGACAAGAGGATCACAGGTTCGAGACCAGCCTCAGCAACTTAGAGAGGCTCTCAGCAACCTGAGACCCTATTTCAAAATAAAAAAATAAAAAGGGCTGGGGGTGTAGCTCGGAGGTTGACTGTCCCTGTTCAATCACCAGTACCAAAAAAAAAAAAAGAGAGAGCTAGAGAAGCGTCAAGACCTCCGCGCCCCCAGGTTCCGCCGCCTCCGCGGAGCCGGCGTCCAAGCGCCCGCATTTGCAGACCCTAGCGGACGCCCTGTGGCCCCGCCCCCGGCCTGCGTGCGTCGGGTCACGTGCCCACGCTCCCGCCCACGCTCCCTTCCCCACCGGCTACCAGGCGCTCCCCGGTTCCGGAAATCGCGCACGTCCGCGCCGGGCTCCGCCCACCGCCGTGACGTCACCCCAGCGCCTACCACCGCCCAGCCTCCGCCTCCAGGCGCGGGGAGGGCCGTCCTTTTCTCGCTGTGACTCTGGCTGCGGCCGGGCCGCTGCACGGTGCCGGCGAGCGTTTCGAGGTCACGGCCAGGCCGCGCCCGGGCCGCGCGTGAGTACCGCTCGAGAGGCCGGCGGCGGGCTCTCCGCAGGCCGCCCCCGCGGAGGCCTTTCCCCCTCTCCGCCACTCGCGCTGCACTTGGTTCCGCCGAGACCCACGACGGTTCCGCCCCCTTCTTCCTTGTCATTGATGTTGTTCTTGTCAGTGCCGCAGCCCCGACCGCCGGGAGCTCGAACCCGAGCCGGGGCCGCCCGGGTGGCGCGGTGGCGGCGGCTGCGGCTGCAGCAGCTGCGACGGCTGCGGGGGCTGCTCCGGGGACTGCGGGGGCGGCCGGGGGCCGGCGGCCGGCGGCGGGGCCGGATGGCTCTGTGCGGGCAGGCGGCGGGCGCCGCGTCGCTGCCCAGCGAGCTGATCGTGCACATCTTCTCCTTCCTGCCCGCGCCCGACCGGCTGCGGGCCTCGGCCTCCTGCTCGCACTGGCGCGAGTGCCTCTTCTACCCGGCGCTGTGGCCTCAGCTCCGCATCTGCCTCCGCGTCTCGCCCGCGGAGCAGCCCCGGCTCGAATTCCTCATGCGCAAGTGCGGCTGGTTCGTGCGAGAGTTGCGCGTTGAGTTCGCCGCGGAGAATTACCTGAGCGGAGGCGGCGGCCCGGGCGACGGAGGTGGCGCGGACACGGGCACCGGAGGGGAAGAGGTCGAGGCCCTGCAGCTCTCCACCCGTTGGCTGGAAGTGCTGCGCACCTACTTGGAGCTGGTGCTGTGCGTGCTGGTCAGCATGCGGAACAACAGGTAAGCTCGTCGCGGGCCCTGCCTCCGCCCCCGCCCGGCCTCGCGGGGTCGCCTCCTTCCCCTCTCCCCAAAATAGATTCAGTGGGATGCGCCTGGCCGGCGTCCGCGTCGCCTGCTTCCGTGACTGGGGCTGTCGGTTCTAACCGGGCCAGTTCCTTGAGGCGAGAGGGCCTAACGGGACTTGCTTTATACGGTGATGGACTAGGTATTTATCAGACACCGCTCCTGCCGCCGTCCAGGCACTGTCTCATTCATTCTCTCGTGACCGTGGGGTGGAGCTGGCAGGCGCTATCAGTCTTCATTTTATATCTGGAGAGTTGAGACTTGAAGGGTGGGCCCACGGGAGTCAGAGTTTTCAGACTTTGAATCTCTTGACCATTAAAAATATATAATTCCTGGTAGGCTGAGGAGTATGTAAGCTACGATCCCATAGTTATGAGAGTCTTTAAAACGAATTATTAGTAGCCATTTTGTTACCTGGAAGTTTTAATTGGCTAGGCCAGGCCCAAAGAGTAGGAGGAATGTTTGTTAAAAGGTATTGGGAGAGAGGTTGTCAGCGTTAAAAGTCTTGCCCCATGCACTTCCAGATTGAACTTGTCCCCAGTGATGCACCTGAAAGGAACAGTTGTAGCTTGGGGGTGGGTACAAAAGAGCTGGCCAGTGTCTACAAAGGATAAGCAAGAAACTGTCCGATTTTGCATCAGGACTTCACTGTAATTCTGGAACTAACTCCCCATGTTCTGACTTAGTATCCTAATCATCACTTTCTTTTTGTTTCTCCATCATCCTCTCCAAAACCCTATTAATTTTTATTTTCTATATCTGGATAGCCTAACTTTAAAATAAAACTCTTTAAGTGAGAGAAAAGTTCAAAAAAAGAGAACCTTACATAGTAAGGCTTAGGTAACAATTAGGTTTAGCAGTTTACAAATATTTTAACATTTATTTCTTATTTGAGCCTCTGAGTAACACAGTGAGTTAGTCAGGGCAGTATTATTGTCCCATTTCGTAAAGGGAACTGACCCTTAGTAGGGACAAGGGATACATTGTCACACAACATTTTTTTTTCTCTCCAAGAGTAGTGTCCTTCTTTCTGTAATAAATACACTGCCAGCATTATGTTAAATAGCGTTAAGAGCAGACCCTGGTTAATGCTAGGCCATATACATGTGTATACTGATAGATAGATGAATATTTCCATAATTCTGTACCTGAATCAAAAGGTCAAGAGAAGAATTAGCTGAGCATGGTGGTACACACCTGTAATTCCAGTACCTGAGAACCTGAGACAGAAGAATTGCAGGTTCGAGGCCAGCCTGTGGTAACTTAGAAAAATCCCATTTCAAAATAAAAAATAAAAAGGGCTGGGGTGTAGCTCAGAGGTAGGACACCCCTAGCTTCAATCCCCAGTACCAAAAAAAGAGAGCAAGCGATAAGCATTGTAACTCCAAGTTGTATCTGGAGCATGGCTCCATTGTTCCAGTGGCCTTTGTGTATTCCCTGCTCTTCATGTGAAGCCATTTCATTTTCTTACTTTATTTTTATTTGACAAGAGAGGCTTTTAAGGCTACAAATTGGTCTTGATTAGGTTGGAGACTCTCTCAGAGTTGAATGTATGGCTGGAGGACCAACTGACCCAGAAGTTGGAAAGACAGTGAGCACTTACTGATGAAACCAAGATTGGGGGTGAAGTCAGTGAGTACCAATTAGATTTTTCTGTTTTGAAACCAGATAACCCTTTTGTGCAACCATCCCCAAAATGTATATCTTTGGTCCGAATAAGAATAAACTTAACTTGGTCCAAGTAAGAGTAAACCTAATTAGGCACAGTGCCTAGTTCCTTTTAGGTATTTTAATAACTGTTTGAGCAAACAGACAGATGAATGGATGGATGACATTATGTAGGCAAAATAGTGGTGTATCACATCTTCCCTTTGTTGTTTAATTCTCCTCTCTTGCTCTTCCTCATCCCTACCACTTTTAATAGCATCCCAAGTTTACTTGTCTATAAGACCACCTATGCCTGCCCTTCTTGGTCAGATATCACTTCTATACAAAGATAGCAGACTATCATCCTGATTTTAAGGTTTTCTTACCATCTATTATAGGAATGGAGCTGATGTTGTACTGCTTTGGTAGCATATTTATTGTATATGCCTGAAACTAAAGTGTGATTGCATGTGTTATTTGTACTAATATTTTTTTTTTTTTTTTGCGGTACCGGGGATTGAACGCAGGGGCGTTCTACCTCCGCGCTATGCCCCCGGCCCTATTTTTTATACTTTATTTTGAAACCGGGTCTCACGAAGTTGCGGAGGGCCTCACTAAGGAAAGAGAGAGAGAAAGAGAGAGAGAGAGAAGAGAGAGAGACGGAGAGAGAGAGAGCGAAAGAGCTGAGGCTGGCCGCAAACCTGGATCCTCCAGTCTCCGCCTCCCAAAGTACTGGGATTACAAGCGTGCGCCACCACGCCCGGCCCACTAATAATATTTTAAAGACTTTTAAAATAAATTATATTTAATGTTTAGAAATAAGTTAATCTCACCTTTATTTTGGAAATTGTCTGGATTTACTCTGGTAATATTGGAAATATTAATGCTAGTGTTAAAAATATAAATGGCACTAGTTTCCTTTAAGTTTAAACAAATTTTAAAAATGTTTTGCACCAAATTGTTAATATTCGGTAACTGTGACAAAGCCTATGATCTTGTTCTATAATAACAAACTGTAGACTTCAAGTTCAACTAAAGACCAGAAACACATATATATTAACTTCATTTAGTGGTATTTCTTTTGTTTTTTCAAACCATAACATTTAATAACTTATGACATGAATGAACATTTGACATTGTTCTTTTAAATTTATAGTGGTTTTGCTTTATGATTTCTGCAATTCTATAAGTAGGAAAGGGGAGTATGAGTCATACCAGATCATAAACATTCTGCTTTGGGCTTTGTGCTGAATTACTTCATACAATTCAGACGTTATTTTGTTTGGTTCCAGTTATTTTCATGTCCCTCAGGAAAAGAACTAGGACTATAACTTTGAATTGTGGGAAATTTTCAAGGGTAATGATCTTTGGAAAGGCTAATTGGCATTTTGTTTTGCTTGATTCCTGGGTTACTTATGCCCTGTATTGTCAGTGATTATGGCTGCCATACTGATAATCATAGGTGTTAGGAACAGTAATCAAAGAGGGGTGGAACTGCCTCTTAGAAGGTAAAACACGGTCCTTCAGATTTCATAAGTCCCTTCTCTATAAGGGGCTAGGATACCTGTCTTCTTGATGAATAGAAAGAACAGAAATACAGTTAGTACTCATTCAATTGTATTATCAGTTAAGTCGGCTGAATTGAGGGCAGCATTTATTTTAAAGAATTACTATTATAACAGGCCAGAGGTATTTTGTATGAGGTTGATTTTCTTGTTAAAATTATGGATTACATCTTGCTACATGTATGTAGATTGACCATTTCATGTCTACTTTCAGACCCTCTGTGTTAGTCAGCTTTCCATTACTGTAACAAATACCTGAGATAAATAAACTTATAAAGAGAAAAGGTTTATTTTGGCTCACAATTTTGGAGCTTTCAATCCATGGTTGGTTGACCCTGTTGCTTTTGGGTCTGTGGTGAGGTAGTGGATCTTGGTGGGCTTCTTGTTGTGGGGCAAAAAGTCATTCACCTCATGTCCAGGATGAGGAGAGAGAAAGAGGTAGAGATCAGTGTCCTACAATCCCCTTTGAAGGCTTGCCCCCAGTGACCTAAAACTTCCCACTGGGCCCAAGCAACCTCTTGAAGTGTCCACCATGTCACAGTAGTGCCAGTAGCTAGGGACTAAGCCTCTAATACATAGGCCTTTGGATAACAGTCCAGATCCAAAATCTAGGTCTACTGATAATTCTTAGATTTTGTTTTGTTGATTTGGTATACACAGGAAAGAAAATCTTACCTTTGTATTGTTTTCTCAACATCAGTCTACCAAAACACAATAGCTAATAAAGGCTATTTTAAAATACATATTTAAATAAGTTTAAAATTCTTTGGACGTTTCAGATGATAGGAAATGCCTCAAAGGTGTTCTCTCCAACAACCTTCAGCCCTATTGTTTGCTTTTAAAAGCCTATTTACAGAATAAATAAAATGTGTTGGGACTCTGACCAGTATACTGCCCATAGAGCAGTTGCCTATAGAGAAGAAAAGTGAGGCTGTGCATCCCCAACAGACTCCTTTCCTTAAAACCAACATATTAAAGTTGTTCCCTAGGAACAGCCTCAAGGTCATTGAAGAGAGCTTAAAAGAAGCTAACTTCCTATCCAGGTGTGGTGGCCCACACCTGTAATCCCAGTACTTGAGAGGCTGAGACAGGAGGATCGCAGGTTTGATTGAGGTCAGCCTCAGCAATGTAGCAAGACACTGTTTCAAAATAAAAAATAAAATAGGACTGGGGATGTAGCTCAGTGGTACAATGATCTGGGCTCAATTCCCCGTACAAAAAAAAAAAAATTAACTTCCTGGGATGTCTGTTACGAGAGTGATTAGGGCTGTCTTTAGTCCACAGATGAATTATCCAGGGTTTTTTTGGTTGGTTTGGTTTGGTTTTTGTGGTGCTTGAGATCAAACCAGGGCCTCATGCACACTAGGCAAGTATCTACCACAGAGCTACATCCACAGCCCCATAGACATATTGTTTATGATTGAGAACCTGATAGGTGGAAGACAGAATGTAAAAATTTAAAAAAAGAAAAGGAAGAGCTAGGCATGGTGGCTCACGCTTGTAATCCCAGTACTTGGGAGGCTGAGACAGGAGGATCCAGGTTTGTGGTCAGCCTCAGCTACTTAGTGAGGCCCTCCATAACTTAGTGAGACCCTGTTTCAAAATAAAGAATAAAAAATAGGGCTGGGGGTGTATCTCAGAGGTAGAATGCCCCTGGGTTCAATGCCCGGTACTGCCAAAAAAAAAAAGGAAAACATTTTTTCTGACTGCTAAATGAAGCTATTGTGTAGCTTTCGAGTGAAATAATTAAATTATTTTCATTTTAATGTATTATTCCTGAGGCAGCCTTGGAAGAGTTCTACAAACTTGACCGATTTACATAGGACCTAAGATGATAGGTATAGAAAAATTTGGATTTCTTTTCTCCAGATATTGAGTCTACGGTGTGCCATACAGTAAAGACAAGCTCCCTGTTCTCATAGAGTGTGCCTTCTAGAGGGGAAGAACAGAAACAAGTAACCAAGTAAAATAAAAATTGTTTCAGGTTGTAAAAATGAAAGAAAATCTGATAATAAAAGAGGACTATGTAACAGTGACTAGGTGGCAATATTACAGTGAGTGGTAGAGAAGATCTCTTTGGAGAAGGGTATTTGAGCTGTAACATGGGTGACAAGAGTTGCCCCTCTGAAGATCTGAGCAAATAGCATTTCAAATGGCACGTTTGAGAGACAGCACAGAAAGCCATAGATGTAGAAGTTGGCCATATAAGGAGGAAGGTGAGCCAGGTGCAATGGGCAGTGCCTGTAATCCCAGCTACTTGGGGGGCTAGGCAGATGATCGCAAGTTTGAGACTAGCCTGAGCAACTTTGTAAGATCCTCCCTCAAAATGAAAAGGTCTGAAGATGTAGCTCTGGTGGAGTGCTTGCCTACCATGTGCAAAGCCCTGGATTTGATCTCTTGTGCTGCAAAAGGTGGGGCAGGGGATAGAAAGGTGATGTGAAAATCTAGGCCCTTATTAGTCTCTTGTAAGGACTTTGACTTTGACTTTGAGATAGGAGCCGTCACAGGGCTTTGAGCAGAGGAGTGGCATGATCAGTTATTTCAGAAGAATCTTCTGGATGCTGTGTTGGGAATAGCTTGCAGCATGACAAGGGTAGAAGTAACGAGCAAGGTCAGGAGGTGGCTTGGACCACAGTGGGAGCGACAGAAGTGATGAGTAGTCTCATTCTGTATTTATTTTTATTTGGAGATGTTCTAGAAATGGAATATAAGTATAAAAATTAAGTGTAATTGCTTTGCTATTCCCTAAGTATCTAAAAGTATTTTTCTTTATTATTGTTCTTCATTTTATTTTCTTTTTGTGTTAGTCAACTTACTACAAATCTTTAGGGTTTGGATACCACTTATTTTCTGAAAACATTTTTTATCTTTGCTGTTTAACTTCTTACTGCCACGGACTTGTACCCTATTCATACAGCAGTGTCCTATTAAAGATAGGCCTTACATAAATTTGAGTCAGTCTATTGCATTTCTCCAGAAACTTTCTAGTCTTCCTTACTGTATCACTGGGAATTTTCCTTTCCTTGTTTTTTCTTCCCTCACTTTTCTGCTTAGGAAAACTCATTCTGTGGCATTTGTCTAGGTCTGACCCTCATATGACCTATGAATTCAAGTGATGGGAGTAGAAGCAGGTGGTACTCTAAACAAGTGTGCTTTCACAGGGCCCAGTTAAAATCCACTTTTCTCCCCATGCCCTTGTCATGTAAACTCTTCTACTGCATCTCTTATGTGGACAAAGAAAAGGGAGGAAATAGGAGCAAGAGTCAGGCTGCCTTTTTAACCTGGTTTATTACTCAGGAATTGCTAGTAACTTCAAAAAAGAATCCCACTCTTAGAAACCTCAAAAGGACAATTTTGGTTCAAGGCAAAGAAGAAAGGTAGTCACCCGAGTCAGCTTTGATCTTCGGTAGTTTAGCTCTACCTTCTCAAGCCACACATCCTCCATACTGCAGTGCTACTAGAATCCACACACCAACCACAGGAGTCACCACCGCAATCACAGGGCTGAGTTAGGCCCATTTGTGTTGCCAATGCTGCAGAGGCTGTTGAGATGTCTTCTTGATCTCCCTTAAAATTCTAAACCATCCTTTCTGGTGAAACAGCAGTATTGAACAACCCTGTGAGTAGGCCATTTTATTATTCCAATTTTATAGATGGTAGAACTGAAGTACAGAATACTTAAGTAAACTTGCCAGGGTTACACAATTAGAGAAATAACTGCCTGCTTTCCAATTTTCCTTATGAAATTATTGAACAAACACAAAAACTAAATATATGAATACCTATCACCCAGATTCAGTAATTTAAAGGTTTTGCTTCATTTGCTTTCTTTTTTTCTTTGCTGACGTATTTTAAAGCAAATCCCAGCTATCCATGTCATTTTACCCTACACGCTAAAGTTTACAGCTCTGAAAATTACAGACATTTTAAAATGTAACTACAGTGTCATTAATCCACTTAACTAAGTTATCAAGAATTTGTTGGCATCACCTGATTTTTAAAGAAACAGTATTTTTGAAATCTTTATTTGCACTCCAAGAAGCTAATAATGAGCTCATGAATGGTTGAAACTTAACCCCCTTCTTCACATCATTGGCATGCAATGCATATTTTAGTAATTGAATAAGCAGAGTAGGAAAGCAGTCTGTAGGCTGAGTTTCTGACTTGTAAGTGCTTGCTGATGTGATTTAGCTCTACATCTGGAACTGATCACTTTTTAAAAAGCACAAGTTGAAGAAATTCATTCTGTTTGGTGTAAGTATGGCCTTTCACATACTTTAGAAAGATTATTAAGCATTGTTTATGATTTTGTTCTATTTTACAGCACATCTTAGGATTTGCAAAGGGACTAGTAAATAGGTTGTATCCTATTACTATTACCATAAGAATCAGACCACATTAATTTGAAAAATTAAGATGAAAGAAAAAGATTTTTGCCAACTATAATGTTTTTCTACTGTCTTTTTGTTACATGCCTTTGGAGCAAGTTGTATGTTGCGGGCATTCTACAGAAAAGAACATTTTCTTCTACTTTAGTTGCACTTGCTAGTCAACAATAAATAAATGAATGAATATACTAAATAAATAAAATCCAGGTCACAGATTTCACTTTTTTTTTTCTTTTCTTTTTTTGTGGTACTGGGAATTGAACCCAGGGACATTCTACCTCCGAGCTACATCCTACATCCCCAGCCCTATTTTTTATTCTTTATTTTGAAATGGTCTCGCTAAGCTGCAGAGGACCTCACTAAGTAGGTGAGGATGGCCACGAACCTGTGATCCTCCTTTCTCAGCCTCCCAAGTACTGGGATTACAAGCGTGCGCCACCACACCCAGCCAGATTTCACTTTTAATTAAAAGGATTATGTGGCACAATTGGTACTACAGTCTTGTTATGATAAAGTCTGGCCTCAAAACGAGGCATCTGTTTATTGTCATAGTTCAGTAGGTTCTCTTCTATTATTGATGTCTAAATGTTCTTTTTAGTTCCTTTTTTACCATCTGAAACAATAATGAGCAGTGTTTTTCCTTGGCTTTGCCTCATAGTCTATACTCTAATTTCAACATGATCTATTTGTTGAGTTGCCAATTTTTTTTGTTTTCCAAGTTTTAAAGTTATTGTTTTCTATATTATGTAATAAATAAATTTTCATTTTGAATAGGAAAAAATACCTAAACCCTTTTTTTCACAATTGTCCATTATATATCTGTTCTAAGATATGCCTCTTACAGTTTTTCCTGTCACTTCCCATACAATTTTAATTACACACAATTTTAATTACAAGAAACAGCATGAACAAAGTGGTTATCAAAACACTCTCAGCCCTTTTTTTATTTTTTGTTTTGAAACAGGGTCTTGCTAGATTGGTGAGAGCCTTGCTACATTGCCGAAGCTGTCCTCGAACCTGCAATCCTCCTGTCTCAACCTCCCAAGTACTGGGATTATAGGCATGCGCCACCATGCCCAGTTTAATATATTTCTAAAAGATCCATGTGCTCTCTACAAGAGACTCACTTTCATAGGCTGAAAGCGAAGGAATGGAAAAAGCTATTCCATGCAAATGGTAATCGATGGCTTTTCTAATATCAGACAAAATAGAGTAAGTACAAAACTAAAACCAGTACAGAGTCATTATAGAATGATAAAAGGGTCAGTTCATCAGGAAGACATAACAGTTACGTATGTATCCAACATCAGGGCACCTAAATATAAATCATATATTAACAGAATTAAAGGTAGAGATACAAAGCAATAGTAGTAGTAGTAGTAGTAGATTTCGATACCCGCCTTTCAGCAATGGATAAATCATCTAGACCAACCATCAATAAGGAAACAATGGATTTCATCCACACTATTGACCAAATGGACCTAAAAGATACACAGTACATTCCTTACAACAACAGCAAATACACATTATTAAGCACGCATCGAACATTCTCCAAAGCATATCACATGTTAGGATCCAAAGCTAATATTAACAAATTTAAGAAGATAAAAATAATATCACAAGCCGGCCATAGTGGCACATGCCTGTAATCCTAGTACATGGAGGCTGAGACAGGAGGATAACAGGTTTGAGGCCAGTCTCAGCAACTTAAGTGAGACCCTGTTTCCGAATAAAAAATAGGGCTGGAGGTGTAGCTTGGAGGTAGAACGCCCCTGGGTTCAATCCCCAGTACCCCCCTTCCCCCTTATATCACATATCCTTTCTTACCACAATAACATGAAACTAGAAATCAGTAACTGGAGAAAAGTTGGAAAATTCACAACTACATACTTTTGTTGGAGAGGGAGCAGTACTGGAAATTGAGCCCAGGGCATTCTACCTCTGAGCTGTATCCCCAGCCCTATTTTTTATTTGGAAACAGGGTCTCACTAAGTTCTCGCTGGTTGGCCTCAAACCTTGCAATCCTCCTGTCTCAGCCCCCCCCCCCAAGTACTGGGCCTGTAATTCAATGCCCAGCTACAACTTTTTTTTGTGTGTGTGTGTGGTACTGGGGATGAAACCCAGAAGCATTCTACCTCCAAGTTACACCTGCAGCCCTATTTTTATTCTTTATTTTGAAACAGAGTCTCACTGAGTTGCAGAGGGCCTCACTAAGTAGCTGAGGCTGGCCGTGAACCTGCAACCCTCCTGTCTTGGCCTCCCAAGTACTGGGATTACAAGCGTGCACTACCACGCCCGGCTGTGCAGCTACAACTTTTAAACAAATAGTGGGTCAAATAAGAAATCAAATGATGTCTTGAGACAAATGTAAACACAACATACCAAGGCTTTTACAGTGTCCAGTAAAAGTAATACTAAGATAAAACATAATAGCTATAAATACCTACATTAAGAAAGAAGTATTTACAAGAACTTAGCTTTAAACCCCAACGAATTCGAAAAAGAACAAACTGAGCCTTAGTAGAAAGAAGGAAAGAAATAATAAAGATTAGAGTAGAAATAAATTAGATACTAGAAAAAGACAATAGAAAAAGCCAACAAGGCTAAGAATTGCTTTTTGAAAAGACAAAATTTATAATCCTTCAGCTAGAGTAAGAAAAAAAGGATGCTCAAGTAAAAATAGACACAAAAGGGGATCTTATAACTGATAACTGCAGAAATACAAGGGAACATGTAGATTTGTATGCCAATGAATGGGATAACTTAAGAGAAACAAATTCATAGAAACATACAACCTACCAAAACTGAATCATGGAGAAATAGAAAAAATTGATAGATCAATATGAGTAAAGAGATTGAATCAATAATCAAAAACCTTCCAACAAAGAAAAGCCCAGGACCAGCTGATAGAATTCATTGCTGAATTCTATCAAACATTTCTAAGAGGGACTATTGCTGATTTTTCTCATACTCTTCTCAAACAATCAAAGAGGAGGGAACATTTCCAGACTCGTTTTATGGGGCCAGCATTACCCTGCTATCAAAGTCAAACAAGGACACTACAAGAAAAGAAAATTAGAGTTCACGTCCCTGAGGAACATAGATGCAAAAACCCTCAACAAAATTATAGCAAACCAAATTCAACAGCACATTAAAAGAATCACTCATTGTGATCAAGTGGAATTTATTTCTGGATCCAAAGATGGTTCATTATATAAAATCAGTAAATGCGTAGTACCACATTAGCAGCATGAAAGGTAAAAAATTATATGATCATCTCAATAGATGCAGAAAAATACTTGACAGAATTCAACATTCTTTTTAAAAATGCTCAAAAAATGAAGGAATTTAAAACTATGACCACTGGGCAGGTTAGTACATGCTTGTAATGGCAGTTACTCAGGAAGTTGAGGCAGGAGGCTTGAGAGTTCAAGGCTGTACTGAGCAAAACAGTGAAACCCTGACTCAAAATTTAAAAGAAAAAGAGGAAGAAGAAGAACAAGAACATATGACAAGACCACCCACAGCTAATAGCATTCAGTTTTTCAATGGTGAAAACCTGTAAGCTCCTCTTCTAAGATCAGGAACAAGACATGGATGCCCATTCTTACCACTTGTATTTAACATAGTCTTCAAAGTTCTAGCCAGAGTAAGTAGGCAAGAAAAATAATAAAAGACAATCACATCCAAAAGGAAGAAACAAAATTGTCTGTTTGCAGATGACACGATATGTTATATAGAAAACTAAAAATTGCACACACACAAAAAGTTAAAACTAAAGCTGTAAATTCAGCAAAGATTATGGATACAAAATCAACAAAGAGCTGGGTGTGGTAGCACACACTTGTAATCCCAGTACTTGGGAGGCTGAGACCGGAGGATCCGGGTTCGCGGCCAGCCTCAGTCACTTAGGCCCTCCACAACTTAGTGAGACCCTGTCTCAAAATAAAGAATAAAAAATAGGGCCGGGGGTGTAGCTCGGATATAGAATGCCCCTGGGTTCAATCCCTAGTTCCGCAAAAAAAAAAAAAAAGAACACAGAAAAATCAGTTGCATTTCTGTATACTAACAACAAACTATGTGAAAACAGTGCCATTTACAATAGATCAAAAAGAGTAAAACAGGAATGACCTTAAAGAGGTAAAAAGCTACTATCGTAACACTGATGAGAGAAATTAAGGCATAAACAAATAAATAGAAAGATACCATGGGTGTATGGATTTAAGAAATATTATTAAAAGTGCATACTACCTTAAATGATCTACAGATTTGAATACAAATCTCAATGACATTTTTTACAGAAATAGAAAAAAATCTAAAATTCACATAGAACCACAAAGATCCTGAATAGCCAAAGCAATCTTGAGAAAGAACAACAAAGCTGGAGGTATCACACTTCCTGATTTCAAAATATATTCCAAGTCTACAACAGTAAAGCAGTGTGGTACTGTTGCAAAGACATACAAATCAGTGAAACAGAATAGCCCAGAAATAAGCCCACTTACTTGGAATCAACTGATCTTGACAAAGGATCACACAATGGGGAAAGGATAATCTCTTCAACAAATGGCATTGGGAAAACCGAACATCCACATGCGAAAGAATGAAATTGGGTGCTATCTTACACCATAGATAGAACTCAACCCAAAATGTGTTAAAAACTTAAATGGAAGACCTGAAACTAAAATTCCTCAAAGAAAACCTAGGGAGTAAACTTCACAGCATTGGTGTTGGCAGTGATTTCCTGGTTTTGACACCAAAACACAGGCAACGAAACCAACAATAGACAATAAATGCTGGCAAGGATGTGGGGAAATAGGAACTTTTATACACTGTTGGTGGGATTGTAAATTAGTACAGCCACTATGGAGATCAGTGTGGAGGTGTCTCAGAAAACTGGAAATGGAACTACAATACAATCCAGCTATACCACTCCTGGGTATATTCCCAAAGGTGTTGAAATCAGAACATTGTACATGCATATCCATGTTTATAGCAGCACAATTCACAATAGACAAATCATGGAACCAGCCTAGGTGTACATCAACAGATGAATGGATTACAAAATTACAGGATATACACACAATAGAATTCTATTCATCAGTAAAGAACAAAATTACATCATTTGCAAGAAAGTGGATGGACTAGGAGAACATTATGTTAAGTGAGATTAGCCAGTCACAGAAAGTGAACAGTCCTAAGTTTTCCCTCATATGTGGAAGCGAGGGAGTAATTGGGATACCAGAGGGACTCCAGATAATGGAGAAGAAATGCCAGTGGAGCGATGGGAGAGTCTGGGGAAGCGGGGGAGGGAGAATTAATGAAGGAAACACTTCCACTGATGTTATATATGTATATGAAATTATCAATGCCAGTCTCAGTATTTTGTGGTGAGGGGAGTGAGTGGGGAGTGCGCCTGGGGCCATGGGGGAGAGGGAAGCTCACCAGTGTTGTGTGCATGTATGTATCTCCCTGTCACAACTTCATTATGATGTGAGACTACAATGCATCAATGAAAGTAGTATATTTTTAAAAAGTGTTGCTGTTTGGGGTTTTTTGTGTTTTTTTGTTTTTGTTTTTGCAATACTGGAGATTGAACCCAGGGGCATTCTACCTCCAAGCTACACTCCCCAGCCCTATCTTTTATTCTTTGTTTTGAAACAGGGTCTCACTAAGTTGCGGAGGGCCTCACTAAGTAGCTGAGGCTGGCCATGAACCTGCGAGCCTCCTGTCTCAGCCTCCCAAGTACTGGCATTACAAGCATGCGCCACCACACCAGGCAGTTGCTGTTTATGATCTAAAAAAAAAAACGGTAAAATACTTCAAAAGCAAACATAATTACATAGTAAGGTATCCTTTGGAGTCCACTATAGTAGCCATTCTATCAAGAGCAGCTTTAGCTGGGCATGGTGGCGCACGCTTGTAATCCCAGTACTTGGGAGGCAGAGACCAGAGGATCTGGGTTCATGGCCATCCTCAGCTACTTAGTGAGGCCCTCTGCAACTTTGTGAGACCCGGTTTCAAAATAAAGTATAAAAAATAGGGCCGGGGGTGTAGCTCGGAGGTAGAACACCTCTGGGTTCAATCCCTGGTACCGCAAAAAAAAAAAAAAAAAGAGCAGCTTTATATCCTTTGGGTATGTGGAGGGGGCCTGGGGTACTTCGGATTGAACCCAGGGGCATTCTACCTCCAAACCAAACCTCCAGCCCTTTTTTTATTTTGTTTTGTTTGTAACAGTCTTGCTAGGTTGCTGAGTCTCACTAACTCGCTGAGGCTGGCTTCTAACCTGTGATGTGATGTTCTTGTCTCAGCCTCCCAAGTACTGGGATTACAGACATGCCACCACCACACCCAGCTGTATATCCTCTTAATGGAAAAATATATCATTTTTTTTTAAGTTTCACATCTTTTTTTGAAAATTTTTAAAGAATACAGTTTTTCTGGTCATCACATGGAAAATTGATTTGAGTTACTAAAGTAACTAATTTGAAAATTTTAAAGGTCAAAAAAGAAATTAGATTTTTTTCCATTAGTAATCCTTTTAATGTTTCCCTTGACATGTTCTACATTGGCTGTTTTGTAACCTTTCCTATTTACCAGTTGGATTTTAAATGTTTCTCTCCTTGATTTATGTAGAGTTCTTTTATATATAAAAAGTAGTGGGAGCATTTATTACATGTTTGTTTCACTGTGTTGGGATCCCCTTTTTAGTGAAGTATGCCATTGAATATCAAGTTTTTCATTTTTACATAGTCAAAATTTTCCTTTTTATTCCGTTATTTTTAAACTAAGAAAGTCTAAACTATTTAAAAGGCACCTTTAGCTCAACATGTGCAAAATAGAGCTCATAGTCTAGCTACTCTACACACACACACACACACACACACACACACACACACATGTGTGTGGCATTCTAATTAATTTTTTTATTCACTTCTAGTAATCTCTGCCCCATTGAAACTGTATCATTTATGCAGTTCCACAACCCAGAAAATTTAGGAGTTATTCTTGACTACTCTGCCCTTTACCTCTTGTAGCTAATCCAGTACCCTTTCCTATTCATTTTACCTTTTTGTTTTCCTTTTTTAATTTATATTTTTAATAATTTTATTAGCACATTGTAGTGAGATTCAAAGTGATACATTGCCACGCGTGGTGGCACACGTTTGTAATCCCAGTTCTTGGGAGGCTGAGAGAGGAGGACCGAAGGTTTGCAGACAGCCTCAGCAACTTGTGAGGCCCTCTGCAACTTAGTGAGACCCAGTTTCAAAATAATGAATAAAAAATCAGGCTGGGAGTGGAGCTCAGAGGTAGAATGCCCCTGGGTTCAATCCCCAGTAGAATGCCCCTGGGTTCAATCCCCAGTACTGAAAAAAAAAAAAAACCACCAAAGTGATACATTTATGTATGCATACCTCCTTTGGTGTGTCTCTTTCCACTTTCCCCCTTCCTTCCTCCCCATATATGATAGTGAGATTGGTGGTGATACCTTCATATATGAACATAACATTATTTGGTCAGTTTCCTTCCTCGAGCCTCCTTTTTCTCCTCCCCTCCTCCATCCCCCAGTCTTCTTCCTCTATTCTACTTGTCTCTCCTCGTTTTCATGAAGTCCCTTTCCTTTCCTATTTTCTCTCTAGCTTCCACATATGAAAGAAAACATATGACACTTCACTTTCTGAAACTGGCTGATCTCACTTAGCATAGTGTTCTCCAGTTCCATCCATTTTCCTGCAAATGACATAATTTTGTTCTTCTTTATTGATTGAGTAAAACTCCATTTTGTGTATATACTACATTTTCTTTATTCATTATTTGGTTAAAGCATGTATCACTATAGTGTTTCTGTGTGTGTGGTGTACAGGGGATGGAATCCAGGGGCATTCTACCTCCAAGCTACACCCAAGCCCGATTTTCTTTTATTTTGAAACAAGATCTCACTGAGTTGCCAAGGCTGGTCACAAACCTGCCTGCGATTCTGTCTCAGCCTCCCAAGTGCTGGGATTACAAGAGTGCACCACCACGCCCAGCTAATAGTATTCTGACTTTAATTCTTTTGGAAAGATACCTATGAGTGGTATAGCTGGGTCATATGATGGTCCATTTTACCTCTTAAATGTAGCTCAAGGCTGTCTATTCTCTCCACCTCTACCACCGGAAACTCAATTCAGGCTACCATTATTTCACAGCCCTCCTTACAGACTGTTCTAATATTACAGTAATATTTTCCAGACACAAATTTAATTATGTTATTCTCTGCTAAAAACCATTTGGGGGCAGCTCGTTGTTGTGAAGGCAAAAACCGAATATTTTTTCTTTGACATGCAACCCCATCTACATCTAGAGCCTTGTTTCATTTTATTTTCACTCAGTCTCTGTATGTCCTTCAGCTCCCTTCCCTCCCCTCAGCCTCAGGGGCTCTGTATGTGGTTTCATTTTCCTTTAAAACTCTCTTTCTTCTCCTGGTTAACATCTTAAGATTCATTTTAATTTATCTAGGGAAGTCTTCTATGACTTAACACAGTGTCAAATACTCGCATGATGTGTAGCACCACGTTCTGTTCTTGTCCTTCACAGCACTGGATCACTGTTGTACCTCTAATATTTAGCATAGCACCTGGCACTTAGTAGGCCCTCGAGGAATATTTGGTTGAATGAATAAATGAATTAGTAATTATTCTTCAAGCTAAATGTTAAAATCATCAGGCTTTTCAGTGAAGTCAGGTTATTAATTTGGGTAAATGGGATATATTATCAAGAAATTTGGCTGAGTTTGGTGGTACGTGCCTGTAATCCCAATACTTGGGAGGGTGAGACAGGAGTGTACTACAGGTTTTAGGCTAGCATCAGTAACTTAGCAAGACCCCGTTTCAAAATAAAAAATAACAAAGGGCTGGGGATATAGCTCAATGGTAGAACCCCACTACCACCCCAGGTTCAACCCCTAATACCACACCAAAAAAAAAAGTGGTACAGAGCCATGGAGTGATTGTATCAATAAGAACAAAGGATCCTCCCAAGTACTTGGGAGGCTGAAACAAAATAAAAAGGGCCGGGAGTGTAGCTCAATGATAGAACTCTCCTGTGTTCAATCCCCAGTACCACTTAAGAGGAAGAGGAAGAAGAGGGGGGGAGGGGAGGGGAGTTTATTTCAATCTTTTATCACTTTTGTAATTAAACATTTATTAAAGTTATCCCTATGTTTTGTGAATTATAAATGGAATCTCTAGATTGATATGATTGCCATTTAGGAGTGTGTATATTTATCTAGTTATTAATTTTCCCCTCCTTTAAAAGCTGAAATTATCTAAAACTCATTTTTATAGTTTTTTTTAACCTCCATTGATCAAAAGCTGTTTTTGACTATAAAACTGGAGAAGCTTCTCTGTAGATTTTAATCAAAGAAAATTCCTCACGAGATCTTCAGGGCAATGCCTCACCTTTGATCACTGAAGGCATTGACTTAAGTTAACTAGTTTGAGAAATTTTTATATTATAATTAGCATGTATAAAGAGCTTAGAGCTTGTACCCTTCTTGGTACATCATTTTGTTGCTCATCCCTAATCTCTGTAAGGTCAGTATAGTTACTACTGATGAAGAATTGAGTCTCAGACACATTAAGAGACTTTTCCAGTCATTAAAATATTGAATTCCTGAACCAATCTTTATATACAAGCCTTTGTTCTTTAAACGTTTATGCTGTTTCCTCCCATATTGTATTGCTTTGTGTTGTATATATACAGCACACTGAAAGTAGTTACTTGGATTCTAAGTTAATTATAAGGTGGAAACTTTTCCAGGATATCTTTTTTGGTATTTATATATTAATCATTCAGAAAATCATTTTAAATAATTTTTCTTGTAGGAACCTGCAGAAGTTTAGTCTTTTTGGAGACATAAGTGTTCTACAACAGCAAGGAAGTTTGTCAAATACATACCTCAGCAAGGTGGACCCTGATGGCAAAAAAATTAAACAGTAAGTTAAATAGTTGGTGGATAGGGTTTATATTAATAGATACATGTTAATATTAAATCTGTTTTTCTATAAAATTATAAAACACAGAAGAGTAATGATTTTTTGTGTTCTAAAAGAACATAGAAATATGTTCCTCATCCAAGGAAAATAGCATTTTATACCAGTGTGGTAGAAAAGACCATATTGCTATAGCAGTAGTTGTATGTCATTAGTCTTTTTTGCCATACTGGTATAAAATGCTGTTTTCTTTGGATGAGGAACATATTTCTATGTATAATACATCTATATGTTTGAGATATCTTATTCGTTTTATGTGAATATGAATTTAATGGTTTATTGTGGGTTGAATAGAAAATTAACTGAGGAAAAATATATCTCCACATTGCATGTCATTACTTGCCTATTTTTAAAAGTCAGTGTTGTGTGTTAGATCATTGTGGCATGTGTTTTCCTTATAGAATTCAGCAGCTGTTCGAGGAAGTACTGAGTAATAGTAGGCAACTGAAATGGCTGTCCTGTGGGTTTATGCTGGAAATAGTAACCCCGACATCACTGTCATCTCTCTCTAACTCTATTGCCAACACCATGGAGCACCTGAGTTTACTGGACAACAATATTCCTGGTAACAGCACTCTCATCACTGCAGTTGAACTCGAGCGGTTTGTCAGTCTGCGCTCACTTGCTCTGGATTTCTGTGACTTTACAGCAGAGATGGCAAGAGTCTTAACTGATAGCAACCATGTGCCTTTGCAGCGACTGTCTCTCCTAGTCCACAATATTTCCGTGATGCACAAGTCTCTGGACAACATGCCGAATGATGAGCATTGGAAAGCCCTGTCACGAAAGAGCACCAGCCTTCGGGTCTATATAATGGCTTTTGATATCAAGAGTGATGATATGTTAAAGATTCTGAAACCCAGTATACCACTAGAGAGGATTCATTTTGATAGCTACATCACTTGTGTTTCAGGGGCTATTGTTGATCTTATATCCAGGCAGTATGACAAGTTCCTCACTCATTTTATATTGATGAATGATGTGATTGACACGTCTGGTTTTCCAGATCTTAGTGACAACCGAAATGAAGATCCGTTGGTTTTATTAGCATGGAGGTGCACAAAACTCACTCTTCTGGCAATTCATGGTATGTGATTTTGTTCATTATAATTTGATACTGGCATTACACTTAAAATATTCCAGTAAAAAGGTGGTACTGACCTTTATAATGTGAGGAAATCTTACTAATAAATTGATATGCAGATTCTTAAGCTTTTTAAAGTTTATAAAATATATCACTAACAGGCTGAAAGTCATACCTCAACCCCAAGTATTCTGCTTCAACTTCCCTGTTAACTTTTTTCTTCTACCATGTGGTATTTCACAAAAATGACATTTGAACTTAAGTTAGCTAAGAAACCATACATATCTACCTACAGCATATTTTTTAATCACAAGATCCCTTAAAAACAGAGAAGGAGCTGGGCGTGGTGGCGCACACCTGTAATCCTAGTACTTGGGAAGCGGAGACAGGAGGATTGCAGGTTCTAGGACAACCTCAGAAAGTAGTGAGACTTTCATCAACCTAGTGAGACCCTTTTTCTTTTTTTTTAACGTGCTTTTATTGGTGCATTGTAGTCTCACATCACAATGAATATCTATTTGATGTTAACATACATGCACACAGCTCTTAGTGTCCTCCCCGCCCATATGAAGTACCGAGAATGATGTTGGTATATTCTCACATGTACACATTGTTTATGATAATAATTCCACTGATTTGCTTCTTTCTTGCCCTTCCCCTTCCCTTGTACCACTTCCCTTGCCCCACTGAGGGTTCTCCATTATCAACTGGAGTCCCTTGTGTGTCCCCACTACTCCCTAGGTTGCACATATTAATGAAAACATATGTCCCTTCTTTTTTTTGTGATTGACTGATCTCGCTTAACATAATGTTCTCCAGATCCTTCCATTTTCTTGCGAATGATGTTATTTTGTTCTTCTTTATTGCTGAGTAGAATTCCATTGTGTGTCTTTCCCACAATTTTGTAATCCACTCATCTGTTGATGGACACCTAGGTTGGTTCCATAATGTGGCCACTGTGAATTGTGCTGCTATGAACATGGGTATGCATATATTACTGTAGTTTTCTGGTTTCAATCCCTTTGGTATGATACCCAGTAGTGGTATAGCCGGATCATATGGTGGATCCATTCCCAGTTTTCTGAGGAATCTCCACACTGATCTCCAAAGTGGTTGAACTAGTTTGCAATCCCACCAACAGTGTAGAAGAGTCCCAATTTCCCACATCCTCGCCAACATTTGTTGTTTGACTTAATGTGATTGCCATTCTAATTGGGGTTAGATGAAATCTTAGAGTAGTTTTGATTTGCATCTCCCTGATTGCTAATGATGTTGAACATCTTTTCAAGTATCTGTTTGCCATTTATATCTCTTCTTTTATGAAGTGTCTATTCATTTCAGGTACCTGCTTCTTTCTTGATCGGATTATTTTTTTTTAGTGTAAAGTCTTTTGAGTTCTTTGTATATCCTAGATATTAGACCTCTTTCGAAATAAAACTAAAATAGGGCTAGGAGTATGGCTCAGAGGTAGATTGCCCCTGGGTTCAATCCTCAGGACTACAAAAAATAAAAAACAGAAGGAAAGTATGATTTCTTTTATGTTCACTGCCTCTTTTCAATTCTAGATGTTGATGTATTAGTTCGTGTGGTATTTTTTAAAATGTTGATCCCATTGATAAGTTATATGTTTATTTCTTAGTGTGCCATTCATCTTAATGTGAACTATTCTCATATGGATAGAATTGCTATTCTGACAAGTTAAAAGAATACTTCTTTTTCTGATACAAGCCAGTTACAAAACAGTCTATAAGAATGCCTTAAACTCTCTTTATTAGCTCTGTTTCACTATTTTAAAACTATTTTTAGCCTACACTTAATGTGGGGGAAAGGGTGTATGTTGCTTTTCAAGTTTTGCTTTATGATTTGGCCAGTTAGCAGAGAATAGATTAGTATTGAAAGTGGTAAGTAAAATGGGGATAAAGAATGTCAGA
>PVJS01004134.1:42080-71037 GCA_004027185.1 Glis glis
GTTCGCGGCCAGCCTCAGCTCTCTCGTTCTGTCTCTCTCTCTCTCACTCTCTCTCTCTCTCTCCTTAGCGAGGCCCTCCGCAACTTCGTGAGACCCAGTTTCAAAATAAAGTATAAAAAATAGGGCCGGGGGCGTAGCGCGGAGGTAGAACGCCCCTGCGTTCAATCCCCGGTACCACAAAAAAAAAAAAAAAAAAAAAGAATGTCAGATTATGTAAAAGCTAATTTAAGCCACTCTTTTTAACATCCTTTTTTTCTTGTAAGAAATAAGATGTTAGGGGTAAAGCTCCCCACCATCCATTCTCCTTTATCCTCTCAGAGATAACTATTATTCTGAAGTTGGTACATAAGATTCCCATGACTGTTTTGTACTTTGCATATTTGCTACTAACAATTAACAATTTATCTTCAATGTTGAAAGCGTCACTTTGGATTGTGAAGTATCACATGAGATGATTTTTCACAAATGGAAAATACCATTTTACTATGTACTGTTAATGGATATATCTATATATGTATTAAGTGAAAATGTGTTCTTGTGATACATCACTAACCAAACCTATAAAATTTATTTACATCTACTTCAAATATCATCCACTTTACTGAATGAAAGATATCAGAGCAGAATTACGTCACCTAACAGTTCATCACCCACAGTGGTATTCTTGAACAATATGAAACTTCTAGCCTTTTTCTCCCCTAGGCTAAACAGTCATGCTTCCTTTCCAATTTCTTTCTATTTTTAAGGAGAAGGACCAATGTGTGGTGAGATACTTCTAATTGAAGCTTCTCAAGAAGTATCAAATGAGCCGGGCGTGGTGGTACACGCTTGTAATCCCAGTACTTGGGAGGCTGAGACAGGAGGATGGCAGGTTCATGGCCATCCTCAGGAACTTAGTGAGGCCTCCACACTTAATGAGACCCTGTTTCAAAATAAAAAAAAAAATAAGCCGAGCGTGGTGGCACACGCTTGTAATCCCAGTACTGGGGAGGCTGAGACTAGAGGATCGCAGGTTTGCAGCCAGCCTCAGCTACGTAGGCCCTCCACAACTTAGCGAGACCCTGTTTCAAAATAAAGAATAAAAAAATAGGGCTGGGGGTGTAGCTCAGATGTAGGATGTCCCTGAGTTCTATCCCAGTACTGCCAAAAAAAAAAAGGTTAGCAAATGAGGAAAAGACTAATTTATCAGAGAAACAATAAAATGTAAGGAAATGACAATGTTGTCTTTTGCTTATTCTTCAGGTTACAAAGTGTGGGCACACAACCTCATCGCCATTGCTCGTCTTCGTGGCTCTGATCTAAAAGTGCTTGAAGTCACCGAAGAAAGCATTGATTTTGACCAAGGTGAACTGGCTGACCAGGATGTGGATCCAGTATATAACCTTATTGAGCAGGTATCCATGGGCCTGGGTCAGCCTTGGCACGCGGTCATGGACATCGAATCACTCAGTGTCTTCACTGAACCAAATCGTCATTTTTACAGAGAGATGCAAAGCTTCAGCGAAGACGTTTAGCTTTTTAAAATGTACAATTCCTGTGGTTACATATGCAAGTAGGGTCCTATTATGTTTTTTTTTCAGTAGTGTGAATTAATCCCTTTGTGCTGTGTTTAATCAGTATTAGCTTTATAGAATTATATATGTATATTCTACTTCTTGATCAAAGAACGTAGTCGGGTATTGGTTTAGAAGTTCAAAGTGACAATGGATAGGGCTTTCACGGTTAATGGAATTGTTACCAAACCTTAAGGATATACAATCGAAGATCGTCTGAGGTTGCTGGCTAACTTTGTTTTTCACTGAGTTACTCTGCCTTTTTGACGTTTTTATTCTTTCTGTGTCAGAGTTCAGAGCTCAGGAGCCAAAATATTTTTATACGTATATATATATATATCCATAGCCTGGTGGATTTGTATGCAATGCACTGCTTCTATATATTCCAATAGCATTTCATTTTTATTTGAAATGGAATACGGGAAGATAATACTCCAAATGCATTATCTTTAACAGAAAGCCAAGAGTTTAACTTTCATTACCTTTATAATAGTTGATATCACCAATTACCATTCTGAACTTCATGTAGTTCTAGGTTAGAACATTGCTTAATCCTGCTTTTAGAAAAATGCATTTACATAAACATGAATATTCAAATTGTTGGATTTTTTAAAACTATATCTGACATAATCTTACTCACCAATTACATTACACATTCAAGTTAGCTTTTTAGCCCAGATTTCAAATAATGGAGGAAGAAAGAAACTATTCCAGGGTAAAACCTCCTAAACAAAATCAAATAGAGTTGTAAACACACATGCTTGCAAACAAACATGAGTCGTGAAATCCCTAGCAACACGTCACTGGAGTTTTCTCTGTCAGCACGCGTGTCAGCTGCCAAAGAATAGACTTAAATGAAGAAGTGCCCACATGCTGGCAGGGGCCGGCCCATTGTGGCCAGCCAGATACTGCTAGATTGTAATATTTAAGGTCGAATTTCGACCTGTGGTACACAGCTGTGCTGTGGCTCAGTCAGCAACCTCAGAACTCTGAAAAAACAAAACAAAAAAAAGAAAAAAAAACCATGCACCTGTTTCACTGTGAATAGTGAATGTAAAGGAAGGAGGAAAAATTGAAAACTTGTTCTATCACAGGTATGAGCTGCTATGCTACATGAAGAACATTCCATGAAGTATGTTTTAAAACCTTGTTATATCTGAGAGGCTTTAAAAGCCAATTTAACTGTTTCAGGGCAACCGCGGTACAGACGTGGTCTCTGTGAGACTTCCACCTGACCCCAGTTTTAAGTGGTACGAATGTTGTGCATTTAATGTTAAAGGACAGTCTGCAATAATAAAGTAAGTAGCCAACGTGGGTGCCCAGCAGTGCTGAGACCTGGCTGCTCTATTGTAAGCTTTGGAAACACAATTTATGCAACAGATGTCCAGATATGATTCTATTTATGGAAAAAGTTTATATGTTTTACAAATGGTTTTACCATCTTATATTAAATGACCTTTTGACAGGTGTGCACTGTTTTGTCTCCAGTGAGCACATACCATGCGGATTTTATATGTACATCAGTAGTGTGATGAATCCACTGGCACAGTGTGTGTAAATGCCAGATGTGGTGAGATTTTATCTTGTATATGTGATCAGATAAAATAACTCCTGACAGAAACTGTAAGGAAACCAGCTGAATGTTTGACCTGATGACTGATGTTGTATGGTTTATGTTAAATGTATATTCTTTTAATCAATGAATAAAGCATTAAAAAGTGACCATTGTAATATATTTTATTGTATATGAAGCATGAGAACTTCTAGTGTTAAATAAACTGAAGTAATCCTTATATTGCGTATAATCATATGTTAGCTACTATTGTATTCTGGTATAGCAAAGCTCAAATTTGAGAATAGGAATATACCATAAAAAGTCTTAGGCTGAAGAGAGGGTTTTAATTTTTTTTTAATTGTGGTACTGGGGATTGAACCCAGGGGCATTATACCTCTGAGCTACACCCCCAACCCTATATTTTTTATTTTTATTTTGAAGGAGGGTCTCCCTAGGTTGCTGAGAATCTCACTACTTGCTGAAGACCGTCCTTGAACCTGTGATCCTCCTGTCTCAGCCTCCCAAGTACTGGGATTACAAGTATGTGCCACCACACCTGGAGGGGTTTTTTTTATTTATTTTCTGGAGGGTTTTAATTATTAAAAATTCACTTTAAAAAAACAAGCTTAAAAGCAAACATTAGACTGGTTGGCATAGAATCCTAGTGTATTGTGCACTCACAATATATTATTGATATGGTAAAATGATGGCCAGGCGTGGTGGCGCACGCTTGTAATCCCAGTACTTGGGAGGCGGAGACCGGAGGATCTGGGTTCGCGGCCAGCCTCAGCTACTTAGTGAGGCCCTCCACAACTTTGTGAGACCCAGTTTCAAAATAAAGTATAAAAAATAGGGCCGGGGGTGTAGCTCGGAGGTAGAACGCCCCTGGGTTCAATCCCCGGTACCGCAAAAAAAAAAATTTTTTAATTTATAGACTATAGGAGCTTCTTATTTCTAGAAATTCTTATATGCAAAAATACTTAATTTGCCAGTATTAAACACGTCATAACCCCCTTTATTGCTTTGGTTTGATGTTGGGATCTTTATTCTTGATTGATGAGAAAAACAGATCTCATTTATAGGAAAGAAAATGGCTTTTCCTTCTTCCATCTTTCCTTCCTTACTCATGCCATACTTTGACTCTTCCAAGCACTGCCTTGTGTTGGAATAATCTGTTGTTCAAAAAGAACTGTCCTAGCCGGGCGTGGTGGCGGACGCTTGTAATCCCAGTACTTTGGGAGGTGGAGACCGGAGGATCCGGGTTCGCGGCCAGCCTCAGCGCTCGCTTGCTCTCTCTCTCTCTCCCTGTCTCTCTCTCTCTCTCTCTCTCTCTCTCTCTCTCCTTAGTGAGGCCCTCCACAACTTCGTGAGACCCGGTTTCAAAATAAAAAGTATAAAAAATAGGGCCGGGGGCGTAGCATGGAGGTAGAAAGCCCCTGCGTTCAATCCCCGGTACCACAAAAAAAAAAAGAACTGTCCTTAAACCTATCAGTTCCTTATTTCTTGGACACACCGGACTCCTTTGAAGGAATCAGCATGCTTAAGTATATATTTAGAATGTACCCAAAATGTATGAAAAAAGAAAGTCTATTAACAAATATGAAACTGGGCATGGTGGTGCATGCCTGTAATATACTGTAATCCCATGTAATGTAATGTAATGTACGCCATGTACTGTAATTCCAGTGCTTGGGAAGCTGAGACAGGAGGATTGGACGCTTGAGGTCAGCCTCAACAACTTAGGTAGCCCTCAGCAACTTAGTGAGACACCGTTTCAAAATAAAAAGGACAAGCCAGGAGTGGTGGCATGGTGGCGCACGCTTGTAATCCCAGTACTTGGGAGGCTGAGACAGGAGGATCGCAGGTTCGCAGCCAGCCTCAGCTACTTAGTGAGACCCGGAATTTTTTTTTTTTTATTGCGGTACCGGGAATTGAACCCAGGGGCATTCTACCTCCGCGCTACACCCCCAGCCCTATTTTTTTATACTTTATTTGAAACCAGGTCTCACAAAGTTGCGGAGGGCCTCACCAGGTAGAGAGAGAGAGAGAGAGAGAGAGCTGAGGCTGGCTGCGAACCCGGATCCTCCGGTCTCCACCTCCCAAAGTACTGGGATTACAAGCGTGCGCCACCATGCCTGGCCTGAGACCCTGTTTCAAAATAAAGAATAAAAAATAGTGTTGGGGGTTGTAGCTGAGAGATAGGATGCCCCTGGGTTCAATCCTCAGTACCACCACCACCAAAAAAAAAAAAAAAATGATAGCATGCAAGTCACACTGGGAAGTGTGACAGCAGTTTTCTGGTCTGAGCTCTGGCTCTAATGCTACTTTAGCCACAGACACCATGTCTGAAATGAAGGCTGGACTTAGCTATCTAAAACTCGGATTCTTCAGACATTCTCAGCCATTGTTAGCCTAACAGCTCACAGACATAACAAGAACATCTTTGAATAAAAGTATTAAGTAGTTTCAATACAGTTTACTAAATATATAAAATTCATGTATCTAAATTACTTTCCCATTTCCCCCACTACCCTACGGTTGAAGAAGCTAGGAGCTGGGGGGTGAGGCTTGGGAGGAACCATGTGCTTCCCTGGGACTAATAACATGAATCAGAGTGGAACTTTATGAAGTCAGTCACATAACACAGTGCTAATGGAGTAACATACAAGCAGGTGTAAATAATTTGCAGGGACCACACCACACTGTCTAAATCAATGCTTTCCAACATTTTTCATGTCCTGACACACAAAAAAATATATACTAGCCAGGCAGGGTGGGGCACACCTGTAGGCTGAGACAGGACGATCACAAGTTTGAGGCTGGCCTCAGCAACTTAGCAATACCCTGTTTAAAAATAAAAACTAAAAAGGGTGGTGTCAAGGGCCGAGGCCTGTCTTAGATGCACACTGAGATTATCATCTTGGACCAGCCCAGTTTGGATACATGGTATTTGGCTGGGTGAGATCTGTCCGTAAACAGACACATTCCAAGGGACCTGGTGTAATCTTTAAGGTGCTGTCTTTGATGTCGTCTCCACCCAGTAATGCTTAATCCCTCCTTCCCCTAAGTTTGTCACATGCCTACCTCACTGACCTTCTTTACCGTAACCTGAGATAATTGCTGATTTCTGTGTTTGATTAATCTTTACTGTAACCTGTGATAATTGCTGATTTCTGTGTTTGATTAACTTTTAAAGTTTCTATAAAAATAAGGCCCTGGCTATAGAAGACCAGAAGAATTTGCCATCTCTATCTCCTTCCCAATCCCCCCAATTATTAAATGTAATTGTTTTGCAAATTACTATATCAGACTTCGTGTTGTTTTGTGTGAGAAGACTATTGTTAGGAAGCTGCCTGGTGCAGCAACCTTCCGTGGCTGGAACCTCGGAATTTAGGAAGCTGTCTGGGCAGCAACCTTCTGTGGCTGGAACCACAGAGTATTTGTTAGGAAGCTGCAGGGAACAGCGACCTTCTGTGGCAGGAACCATGGAGTAGATCATCCGCAGGAGTTACCGCAATAGGGTGGAGGGTATAGTTTAGTAGTAGAGTGCCCCTGGGTTCAATCCCCAGTACCTAAAAAAATGCTAATTTGTATAGCATACTGATACAAATTAGAAAAAAACTGAACTGGAACAAAAAAATGTTTTCTTTATAAGATGAAAAATAAAATGCAAAGGATTTGAGGAAAATTTTTGATTTTTCAAATAAAATTATCAAATGATTTTATTAATAACCTTCAAAATTGTAATACTGGCACCAATAAGAAACACCCAACAAACAAGTGATAACCTTTAAGCCTTTTTGTTTTACAACCATTCAAAGATATATAGAGCTGGAATTAAGAAATTTAACAGCTCTTCCTTTTCTGCGGTAAATATAATGTTTGGATTTCCTGTAATGTCAATTCATTTCAACTTCAAATGGATTTTTTCATTACAAATCTTTCAAACTAGTGATGAAACTAATTTGTAATCGCCCACACGTAACACTGCTACTAGTTGAGACACCACTGAGGGCTTACCTTAGCCAACAGCACACAGCAGTGTCTGATACATGAAGGCAATTAGAGCCTGCAGGTAGCCCTTCCCCCAGCTCCCAACCCCTCAACCCCAGCCAGCTACACCTGGAGGCATCACACACCTGGGCCTCCTACCTGCTTTTTGGACACCTGGCGCAGACTTCTCTCAGCTTCCTAGACTCCCTGTCCATGATGGACAGTGTAGTACTCTCATCTGGCCAGGGAGGAGTGAGTTTGCTCTCTACCCAAGGCACACTGTGAGACCCAACTCCCCTCTTGTTACTCTAGAGACTGAGAATCAGGAAGCCACCCCAGGACTCAATAGATAGCTTTGTTCAGCACTTTCGTACAGTACAGCGTACCAGTTTGGGTTGCTAGTTGTGGAAAGAAAATGGAAAATGTATTGTGAATAACTTTTAGGACAATTAAATCATCCTTTCTGAAAGATTTTTAAAAGTTAGGGCAAAATATCCCATGTGTTGGCAAGGAAGAGGGAAACATTTAGAATTTGAATTGGAATATCCATTTCAGAGATAGAATATGCAACATCTTGTAGAGTTGACATTTTCTTGTGCCCTATGACCCAGCATTTTCAATTCGAGATGTATTCTCCAATACATCTATTTTTTCCCTGTGGTCCCTAAAAATCCTAATGCATTCCAGACAATTTTTAAATATTTTTAAGTTTTTTTTTTTTTTGCGGTACCGGGGATTGAACCCAGAGGCATTCTACCTCCAAACTACACCCCCGGCCCTATTTTTTATACTTTATTTTGAAACCACTTAGTGAGGAGGGCCTCACTAAGTAGACAGAGAGAGAGAGACAGAGCTGAGGCTGGCCGCGAACCCGGATCCTCTGGTCTCCGCCTCCCAAAGTACTGGGATTACAAGCCTGCGCCACCACGCCTGGCTAAGGTTTATTTTTAAGTACTAAAATATTTTAAGTCCTCTCAAATGCTGTTTTAAATGGTATGTGCTAGCTCAGAGTGATCTCTTAGCACAAGAAAAGTCTCATTCCCAGCAAATTATCACATCTGAGGGACAATAATGTAACAGGCGAAACAAGTGCGAGTCGCGTGAGAGATGAGAGCTTAGCAGGCAGAATGCAAGAAATCCTTTATTGAGCTTCCCGGTAAGGGTAAGGCGACCGGTAGGGCTCTGGGTCAGCAGTTGCGCTCAGGAGAAGGGAGGGCATCTTTATAGCAGGGTCTGGGGTTGGGGGTCAGTGGGGCATCTTCTCGTGAGATGCGGCAGAACAAAGCAGGTCTTCCCGTGAGATCTGAAGTTTGCAGCGTCTCCACTTCTGCCTTCCCGGGCTCCGGGGTCTCCTGTCCCAGCTGCAGGAGCGAGGGGTGAAAGGGAAGGGAAGGGAGAAGGGGAAGGGGACCCGACCTAACATCCCGGCCTTTCAGTGATAATGGGCAACGACTGAATTATTAACTACTTCCGGCTGGCAAAGGGGGCGTCGCTATGGGGCGCCTCGGCCAGGAGAGGTCGGGTCAGAGGTGGGCAGGCGGGCCTAAGGCTGCAGCAAAAGTTGATTGAAGGTGACTCTGGACAGTTCAGTGACCTGCGTCTGAATAAACTTCAGCAAGCAAGGAGCTAGCAAAAGGAAAAGGCAAATTGTAATAATAGGTCCCAGAAGGGAAAGGAGCCAAGCAGACATTGGCCCTTGGATCCATTCCAGGTAAGAGGTAGATTGTCGGTACCGTGTTTTTAAACTTTCACTTAATTTGGTCAGAGTTTGGACATTCTCTTCCACTAAACCTGATTCATTAATATAGTAGCAGTATTCTTCCCTGAGAAAAAGACACACACCACCCTTTTCAGCAGTGAGCAAATCCAAAGCCCATCTGTTTTGGAGTTACCCTAGCGAGGGAGGTAATTTGTCGCTGGAGTGAGGCCAGCAAGGAGGTTGTAGACTCAAGGGCCAACTGGAGACGGTCCTGGAAGTCTTGGGCGGAGATGAGGCTATGCCCCAGTGCTCCACCTGCTAACCCTAGAGAGCCAATAGAAGTCACTAAGCTTGCTCCCAGCAGAATGGGAAGAAAAGCGGCTCTCTTTGCCCGCAGGTGAGGAGCTATGAGCCAAGAGAATTCACCTTCCTCGTATAGAGTAAGCTGTGGAACCACCATTGTTAGTATGCAGGGGCCTGGAGTAGAAGAGTTAATGCAGGTGTATAACGTTCCATTGCACCAAAAGAAGGTTCCCCAAGGAGCCTGGGTTTGGGTAGAGGTCAGCGCTGTGCAATTGCTGAGCTGGAGGTGGGAACCAGTTACAGAATTAGGACTTCTATAACACTGGACAGGACTAGACTCATTTAGCCCTGAGGTGTACGAAGGGACATTTTTCAAGGGGGTTTGGCAGGCTGCAGTGTTTGACCCTGGCATAGAAGCCATGGGCACCGCTGCCAGAAGAGGCCTTCGTAAGGAGGCACAAAGAAAGCAGTGGGTAACGTCTGACCAGACCTGGGATGCATTTAAAAACTTGACGGTTAGTTGGACCAGCTCAATCCAAGTGGAGATGGTCCGTGTGGGCGGAAGTTGTTCCTGCAGGGTTTGTTCTGAATCCAGGATGTTGGTGTGAACCTGTACCTGGGCACTGGCCAGCACATAGGCACGGGAGATACATAGCGAGCCCGATGGTCCTGATGTAAGCCAGGACCAGTACAGCTTGCTTGTCACTCCCGAAGCCCATCTCTGGTCCCATGGGGCATAAATTTTGAGTATGACCTTTTTAGTGTTTGATCTGTGTCCCAGATATACCATTTTAGGTTTATTCTTTTTCCCTGATGCTAGCGCTTCAGGATAACTTAGCTTGATTCTGTGTCTGTTACAGTGGACTTTGTAGCATCTGCCATAAACCTCTACCTGGGTTAGACAGTATGGGTCAGTCTGGTCAAATCGAAAACATGCCTCCGGGTCAGGGGCATCAGTAACAGATTTAAGAGAGAGTTCAATAGTTATGGCTGCCTGGCATCCCAAGAGAGAGCACTGCGCCGACCCCACCTTGTGGGTGATCCAATGGTTGTTGGAGGGAGACAAATAGGTCTCCTGTGCGGTGAACTCCCAGACATAAACAGGAGGGCCTGCTGAAACAAAAGCATTAAAGAGAGTTATGCCGAGAAAGACGGAGCTTAGTGGGCCCCAACACTGTGTAGGAAAATTTTTCATGAGGCTGTTTGTAATGGAGCCCTTTTTAGCCGAGTGAGGTGATGCCAGTTAGGGTCACCCAGCAGTCTAGCCGCAGTGGGCATGGTAAGAATCACCATGAAGGGCCCAGTCCACCACGGTTGGAGGGGCTTTGGTTGTAGTGATTTGAGAAGGACCTGGTCTCCCGGCTTGAGGGCCTTGGCTGCTAGATATGAAGTTGCCTCCTCGGTCCCAGGTTTAGGGAGATAGCGGTCAGCGTGTTCCCTAATAGGTGCCTGAGTAAAGACAAATAAGGGAGATAGGAGACCAAGGGAGGAGGCTCAGAGGGGAGGGAGTGATTGAGAAGGAAAGAGCGACCATACATCAACTCAAAGGGGCTCATGTAGGTAGGGCCTCGAGGGGTGGCCCTTATGCGAGCCAAGGCCAGCGGTAGAAGCTCAGGCCATGATACTCGCAGCTCTAAGGAAAGTTGTCAGGTGATTTTTTAGTATACCGTTCATCCTTTCTACTTTTCCTGACGACTGTGGTCGGTATGGGATGTGGAGTTTCCACGAGATACCAAGGGTTTGTGCCACCTGTTGAGTGACTTTAGAAATAAAAGCCGGTCCGTTGTCTGATTGCAATGAGTTAGGGAGTCCAAATCAAGGGATAATATCTGAGCACAAGACTTTAGTTACCGTGCCGGCCATCTCGTCTCTGGAAGGGAAGGCCTCCACCCAGCCTGTTAAAGTGTCAACTATGGTGAGAAGATAGCTCAGCTTTTTGTGCGAGGGCATGTGTGTAAAGTCATTCTGCCAGTCTTGTCCTGGGAGATGTCCTCTCATCTGGTGGGTAGGAAAAGAGGGGCGTAGGCCTCCCTGAGGGGAGACGGCGGCACAGGTAGAGCAGGAGGCACTGACCCTACCAATCAGCTGCTGTAGGTGAGGAGAATAAAATAAGGGGTTTAGGAAATGTTTAAGTGGCATTGGTCCGACGTGTAGGGAGTTATGGATGAGGGTAATGACTGCCTCTGCCTGGGCCTCGGGTAGGGCAATCTTGTCCTGCAGCATAAGCTGTCCGTCCTCTGTGTAGGATGCCCCGAGTTTGGTCAAGCGTCTCTGCTCCTCCGGGCTATAGCTGGGCATTATTGTGGGAAGAGTCAGAAATAGGATAGAGGCCGGCGGCTTTTGTTCTGGCTGTTGGGACAGTTGCCTTGCCGCGTAATCGGCCTTGTTGTTTCCTTTCATTACAAAGGAAGAATCTGCTTGATGGCTTTGGCAGTAAATGATGGCTAGCGCAGATGGGAGAGAGAGTTTAGAAGCTTTTTAATTAAGGAAGTGTTCACAATGGAGGATCCCTTAGTGGAGAGAAATCCCCGTTCTCTCCAAATGGAAGCATGGCAATGTGCAATTAAAAAGCAGTATTTGGAATCAGTATATATGTTTGCACGCTTGTCCTTAGCCAGGTGCAGGGCTCGGGTTAAGGCAATTAGCTCGGCCTTTTGGGAGGTGGTGCCATCTGGGAGCCTGGCAGCCTCAATAACCTGGGTTAGGGTGACCACCGCATAAGCCGCTTTTCTCCTTCCCTTGGTGTCAGGGACGGAGCTGCCATCAACGAAGTAAGTGACATCCGGATTAAGAGGGGGGTGTCTCGGATGTCTGCCCAAGGTTTAGCAAGGGCCTCAATCATGTCCAGACAGGAGTGAGAGTCAGGGGAAGGGGGACAGGGGCCCGAGCTCTGGCTTAGCGGGAGAAGAGTGGCTGGGTTGAGGGCCGAGGAGTGTGATAGTTTGATGTCAGGGTTTTCCATGAATAATAGATATAGCTCCTGGATGCGAGAAGGAGACAGAAGAGAAAGCACTCGGGGAGAGAGCAGGTCTTGGAGCCTGTGTGGAGAAAGGACTTGTAAGGGCTGCTGAAGACAGATTTTGAGGGCCTCTTTGGTAAGCGTGGCAGCTGCTGCCAGGGCAAGGCAAGAAGTGGAATCAAGCTATTTGGACAAATAGGCAACTGGTGTGTGAGTCAGCTCAAGAGGTTGGGTGAGGACCCCTGTGGCTATCCCTTGTCTCTCGTCAGTGTATAATAGAAATGTCTTTGTGGGATTGGGGAGAGAGAGGAGGAGATTTTACGAGGGCCTCCCGGAGAGCCAGAAAGGCTCGGCGGATGGACAAGGGTGAGGTGAGGGGGCCTCATATGATGGTTTGGCCAGAATTGAGAAGTTAGGGATCCAATGTCGAAAGAATCCCACAAAGCCTAGGAAGGACTGTATTTGATCAGCCGAGGTAAGTGGTTGTAAATCTTTTAAGGCTTTGATCTGGTAAACGGTTAGGCCCCAGGTGCTCGGGGTGAGGTGCAGACCCAGGTACCTCACCTCAGGCACCGACAATTGGGCCTTGTGTGGGGCCACCCTGTAGCCCTTATCTCCGAGAAAGTTAAGGAGACGAGCAGTGTGCCGTTTGGATATTTCCAGGGAGGGGCTGCATAGAAGGAGGTCATCTACATATTGTAGGAGAGAGCTTGGGGCTAGGGGGCAGTGGAGGAGGTCTTGAGCTAAGGCTTGACCAAAGAGGTGTGGGCTGTCTCAGAAACGCTGGGGAAGGACAGTCCAAGTTAGCTGCTGAATGACCTGTGTGTCAGGGTCCTCCCATGTAAAGGCAAAGAGGGGGTAAGAATCAGGATGTAGGGGGAAGGTAAAAAAAGCATCTTTAAGGTAGAGAACTGAAAAATGGGTAGTGGTAGGGGGGATCTGAGAAAGGAGGGTATAGGGGTTGGGGACTACTGTGTGGATTGGGACCACCGCGTCGTTGATCAGGCGGAGGTCTTGGACCAGGCGATAAGCACCATTAGGTTTTTTTTACAGGAAGGATGGGTGTATTGTAAGGGGAGTTTGTGGAGATTAGCAGGCCTTGGGCTAACAGGCCAGAGATAATAGGTTTAAGTCCGCATCTGTTGTAGCAGGAAATAGGAAACAGAGCGAGCAGGAAAAATGGAGGGATCACGAAGGAGAATTCAAACAGGGATATGGTGGGTTGCTACTACCGGTATAGTGGTGGCCCATACAATAGGGTCAACTAGATCTGTGGGTAGTGGGGGTTTGGTAGCTTGAGCATTGTCTGTAAAGACAGCCATTAGGAGCATGGTGGGGGAGGCGGCGATGGAAGAGAATGAAAGTTCAGCCCCAACTTTAGTCAAAAAGTCTCTTCCCAGAAGAGGGGTTGAGCAAGAGGGGATTATTAGGAATGGGTGGGTAACTACCAAGTCGTCGAAATGGCAGAAGAGAGGGCCTGTAGTGTGGGGACAGGAGGGTCTACCATCAATCCCCTGAACCGAGATCGGAGAAGGGAAGCTAGGACCCCAAAAGGATGGAAGGACTGAGTAGGTAGCCCCCATGTCGACCAAGAAGGAGATCAGCTTACCCGCTACCTTGAGAGTTACCCTGGGCTCGGCAAGGGTGATCGGGGTTGTCAAGTCCGGGAGCCCTCAGTCTTCAGTCAGGCCAAGCAAGGCCAGCAGCGGAGCCTCCGGCGGTGCGGTCTGGTCTAGAAGGGTGGTCCCCCTGTGTTGAGGCGCTGGGGGCTCACTGCTTTTCCAAGGGCAATCACTTTTCCAGTGGCCCTCCTGGCCACACACAGGGCAAGGTCTGGTTGGTGGTCGTGGCTGTGGACAGTGATTTGCCCAGGGCCTTGTCGGCTGCATTTGAAGCAGGGTCCTGGAGGCACTTGTCGTTTCTGTCCCTCACCCCTAGGTGGTGATCGCCGCCCAGGGGGCTGAGTCACTATTGCCGGCCTCAGGGCAGCTACCAAAGCTTTGGTCTGAAAGTCTATTTTTTGTCGAAGTCGGGTGGCCCGCTCCAACTCAGCCTGTTCCTCTCAGGAACTGAAAATTTTAAAGGCCATGTTTACCGGATCTCGGATAGGGGTTTGAGGGCCGTCTTCTGCTTTTTTCAGCTTTCTGCGAATATCAGGGCCTGACTGTCCAATGAAGTGAGTCGCTAGAGGGGTCCAGGCGGGTATAAAGGGAGAAAGTTCCCAGAGTCGATTTAGAAAAACAGCCGGGTTTTCATCTGGGCGCTGAGCAACCTCCTTAAGCTTATCATAGTTAACAGCCTTATGAGAAGTAGCCCTCATTCCATCAAGGAGGCAGAGGATCATGTAGTCCCTCTTCTTAAGTCCCTCCCCCCCACCACCAGGGGTAGGCTGATAGTCTCAGTGGGGGTCCTGGGGGGGGGGGGACAGCGACTCTACTGGTGGGCAGAGTAGGGTCAGTGAGGTGGGCCTGGTCTGCCCGTTCTTGAGCGGCCCTTAAGATGTGGTCGCACTCATCAGGGGTTAGGGTACATGTTAAAACAACATGGAGGTCTCGCTAGGTGAGGTCATACACTTGGACCAGGTACTGGAACTCTTTAATGAACACGGAGGGGTTGGAGGAAAGGAACCTAATCTTTTTTCAATCTGAGAAAGGTCTGGCAGCGAGAAAGGAACGTGGACATGGACGAGCCCTTCGGCACCAGCTACTATGGGGAGGGTGGTCATGAGAGAGGGAGGGTCTTTAGAGCGGATATGGTGGCTTACAGGGGAAGGGGAGGGGTAGGTAAGGGAAGGACCCATGAGGGAGGAAGGAGGGGGTGAGAGGAGCGGGTTAGAGAGGGAAGGAGTTGGAGTGTCGGAAGGTGGGGAGAGGTGAGAGAGGGAGGGGTAGATGGAGGAGGCCGAAGGGGCAGGAGAGGACAGAGAGGGAGGCTCGGCACTGGCGCCGGCAGGAGGGGAAGGGGAGGGGCAGAAATATGGAGGAGGTAGGGGAGGAGGAGAGAGATCCTGCGGGTCCGGGGTGGAGTCAAAAGCCTACGGCTGCGACTCCGCAGGGTCTGGAAGGGACAGCTGGGGGTAGGGGGAGTTGGAGGAGGGAGTGGGAGGGTGGGCGGAAGCCAACAGGACCTGCGTGGTAGAACAGTGGGAACAAAGGGAGGGACGGGAGCGCAAGAAGAAAGGTTGAATGTAGGGAACTTCCGACCACTTTTCAGACCGCTTACAAAAATTAGAGAGATCAGTCAGGATGTTAAAATCGAGAGTTCCATTTTTAGGCCTTCGAGAGCCATTGTCCAATGGTACTGGGGCCAAGCTGTGTTACAAAAGAAACGAAGGCACTTAGGGCGTAAATCCTCCGATAGCCCCAGAGTGCAGAGATTAGACAGAAGGCACCCCAGAGGTGATTGGGGGCGTACTTTAGAATTTTGGGTACCCATATCTAGCCTATGGATGGGAACGAAAGGCAGAAACACAAGCGTCCTCGTGATCTGCCTGACATTGGCACGCAGTGGGGCCAAGAGAGAGGGAGAGGATGTCTCCACTCCGTCTCCTGGCCAGAGTCGGGACAACCTGGTTGTCAGGGCAACTCTGACGGCTGTGCGTTTGGAAAACAGAGAAGCCTGATGGAAAAAAACCCAGCAGACTAGAGGTGGGGAGGGGAACTTACCGTTCACGGTGGTTAAGATGGAAGTCGGAGAGTCCTGGTCCGGGGCCGAGGGGAGGGCTAAGGCCCAGGGCCACGTGGGGGGTACCCGGCCTGCGGCCAATGCCCTCTACTCCCGACTGCGGCTTTTGGCACCAAATGTAACAGGCGAAGCGAGTGTGAGTCGCGTGAGAGATGAGAGCTTAGCAGGCAGAATGCAAGAAATCCTTTATTGCGCCCCGGGCGAGGTCTGCTGACTGGTAGGGCTCTCGGTCAGCAGAGTCGCGCTCAGGAGAAGAAGGGAGGGCATCTTTATAGCAGGGTCTGGGGTTGGGGGTCAGTGGGGCGTCTTCTCGTGAGATGAGGCAGAACAAAGCAGGTCTTCCCGTGAGATCTGAAGTTTGCCGCGTCTCCACTTCTGCCTTCCCGGGCTCCGGGGTCTCCTGTCCCAGCTGCAGGAGGGACAGGGAAGGGGAAGGGGAAGGGGAGGGGGAAGGGGACCCGATCTAACAAATAAGTGCCATTCCCCCTTAAGATTTCCTAAGTCACATTCTCTTTCAAAGGAACCAGAGAGGGATTATCTTTGTAGCCAAATCATGCTGCCTGTTTATAATACATGCCTAGGGCACAACCTACTAAGAACCAGATGAATGCAAAGATCTCCCAAAACTAGATGCCAGCCTATCAATCAACAATGGCTGGGTGTGTGGCACTCTGTAATCCCAGTACTTGAGAGGCTGAGAGGAGGATAGCAGGTTCGAGGACAGCCTCAACAACTTAGACCCTGTTTCAGAATAAAACGGCTGGGGCTCTAGCTCAGAGGTAGAATGCCCCTGGGTTCAATCAAGGAAGGAAGGAAGGAAGGGAGGGAGGGAGGGAGGGAGGGAGGGAGGGAGGGAGAAAGAAGAAAGAAAGAAAAAAAGAAAGCGAGCAATAGTGGTGGGCGACAGTCAAGAGTATGCGTAGTCTGCAGCCCACTGACACTCATTCCCTTTGGTAAGACTTCTCTAACAGGAACAATGGCAAAAGATTTGTAAAGTCTAAGCAGGAAAGTTTTCACTCAGAGGTTAATCCCCTTGGCTAAAGGGGATTTTGAAAAATGTTTTGCCCCACAGAGGAGGCAACCATGCCATAGCACATTCAGTTTGGAAGAGGAATTTTTTTTTTTTTTGCAGTACCGGGGATTGAACCCAGGGGCATTCTACCTCTGGGCTACACCCCCAGCCCTATTTTTTATTCTTTATTTTGAAACAGGGTCTCACTAGGTTGCGGAGGGCCTCACTAAGTAGCTGAGGCTGGCTGAGAACCCGGATCCTCCTGTCTCAGCCTCCCAAGTACTGGGATTACAAACGTGCACCACCACACCCGGCTCTGGAAGAGGAATATGAGGATAAAATTTATTAGAGTGGAAGTGCAGAGTGTTAGCTAGGTCCAGTGTGCTGTTTAATTCACCCCTGGTTTGGTTTGGTTTGAATGACTGTTTTCTCATTTCTACACATACTTTTTTTTTTTTTTTTTTTTTTGCGGTACCGGGGATTGAACCTAGGGGCGTTCTACCTCCGCACTACACCCCCAGCCCTATTTTTTATACTTTATTTTGAAACCGGGTCTCACGAAGTTGCGGAGGGCCTCACTAAGAGAGAGAGAGAGAAACAGGGAGAGAGAGAGCTGAGGCTGGCCGCGAAGCCGGATCCTCCAGTCTCCGCCTCCCAAAGTACTGGGATTACAAGCGTGCCCCACCACACCCGGCCTACACATACTATTTGATTCTTATCAAATATGTCTCAGCTTTTTCACAGCATCCTGTTCTTTCTTTGTGGCTTTTATAAACTTTTCTCTCTCAATTTATTTATTTATTTATTTATTTATTATTTTATTTATTTTGTTGTGTGTGTATGGAATTTGGAATTGAACCCAGGGCATTCTACCTCCGAGCTACACCCCAGCCCTATTTTTTATTCTTTATTTTGAAACAGGGTCTCACTAAGAAGTTGTAGAGGGCCTCACAACTGTGAGGAAGTTGTGGAGGGCTGAGAACCTGCGATCCTCCTGTCTCAGCCTCCCAAGTACTGGGATTACAAGCCTGTGCCACCATGCCCAGCTCTCTCAATTTATTTTAAAGGCATATTTAATAATCTCACTCAGTTTTGTGGGGTTTTTTTTTTAATTTGTTTGCTTGGTTTTTGTGGTAGTAGGGATTGAACCCAAGGGCATTCTACCTCTGAGCTAGCTACACCCTCAGCTCTGTTTTATTTTGAAACAGAGTCTCACTAATTTGCTGAGGGTCTCACTCAGTTGCTGAGATTGGCCTTGAATCTGCAATTCCCCTGCCTCAGCCTCCCAAGTTCTAGTATTACAGGCGTGTGCCACCATGCCTGACTACTAAAACAATTTTTAATTGAAAAATGAGATTTCATATTTATTCTGCATCAACCTTTTTTTTTTGAAGATCATCCCTATTTATAATGGGCCCTATTGTTTATGTCTGTGCAGCATCCATTCTCAGAACTTTCTCCTTATGGGAAATTTATTTTGTGTATTTCAAATGAGGATTGCCTTACCTGGCCGCAGGCAAGAGCTCAAGACTCCATGTTCACAGTCAGGCATTTAACCCAAGCCAGAAGAGTAAGAGCCAACCCTAAGGCCTTTTGATGGAATTTTCCAAAAGAAATGAGGCGGGGCTCTTTCCCACCTAAGATTATAAATGCTAAATACCATGTGTGCCTGGAGATGCTGTACTTACAAGGGAAGATAATATGCTCTAGGAAGAAACTAACAGAAAAGCAGAGCCCAGGATATAAAAAAAGACTATGCTTTTATGATTTTTTGTTGTTGTTGCCGGGTTTTGTTTGTTTCTGGGGGTTGAACCCAGGGGCATTCTACCTCCAAGCTACACCCCCAGCCCTAATTTTTATTCTTTTGTTTGTTTGTTTGTTTTGCTGTACTGGAGATTGAACCCAGGGGCATTCTACCTCCAAGTTATATCCCCAGCCCTATTTTTTATTTTGAAACAGGGGCTCACTAAGTTGCGGAGGCCTCACTAAGTAGGTGAGGCTGGCCATGAACCTGGATCCTCCAGTCTCATCCTCCCAAGTAGTGGAATCACAAGCATGCGCCACCACGCTCGGCTATTTTTTGTTTTGAACAGGGTGTCACTATGTTGCTGAGGCTGTCCTCAAACTTGCTATGCTCTTGTCTCAGCTTCCCAAGTATTGGGATTACAGGCATGCGCCACTATCCCTGGGTTGATGATATAATTTAAATTACTAGATATTACTGTGAATTTCTTACTTGAACTTCTTAGTTACACAAATTAATATTATTCCACTTATTTTTCTCAAGCTGGGTTGTTTGTCTTCAAGAAATTTAACACAATGTATAGTAAAATGTACACTACAAATGTACACTAAAACAAAACAAAACACCATCTTTTACAGCACCCCTATCAAATTCTCTCTGAAAGTAGCTGCTACTTTGACAAAACACTTCTAGTTTGCAAAGATTATAGGGTGTTACGGTTTAGATATAGGGTATCCCCCAAAAGCTCCTGTGTTGGCAATGCAACAATATTCAGAGGTGAAATAAATGAATTAGGGCTTTAATTTCATCAGTGGATAAATTCATTGATGGAGTGATTTGAATGGACTTACTGGAGGAAGCAGCTCGCTGGAGTATGGTCCCGGGGATTGCGTGTATTCCTGGTCCCTTCCCCTCGCTCTACTCTGCTCCCAGCTGCCGTGAGTAAGCAGCTGTCCTCCGCCACAGTCTCCATGAAGCTTCTGCCTTGGAGCCAGCCAGCCATGGACTGAACCTCTGCTGCTGTGAGCCCAAATAAACCGTTCCTCCTCTAAGTTGTTCAGAGAAAAGCTGCCTAGTGCATAGGACTGGATGCTTTTCTTTTTTTTTTTTTTTTTGCGGTACTGGGGATTGAACCCAGGGGCATTCTACCTCCGCGCTACACCCCAGCCCTATTTTTTTTATGCTTTATTTTTGAAACCGGGTCTCACGAAGTTGCAGAGGGCCTCACTAGGTAGAGAGAGAGAGAGAGAGAGAGAGAGAGAGAGGAGAGAGAGACAGAGAGAGATCGATCGCACACGCGCGCACATGCGTGCTGAAGTTGGCCGCAAACCCGGATCTTCCGGTCTCCGCCTCCCAAAGTACTGGGATTACAAGCGTGCACCACCACGCCCGGCCAGGACTGGATGCTTTTCTAAGACTTATAGCAAATCCTGAACCATACCTATAGATGCAGACAAAAATTACTAGCAATATTGACAAAATAATTTTATAGTCTCTAACCATGTCTTAGCAAAGCATAAGCTGCATTTTTATTTATTATACACAAGAAAGATAAATCTGTTTTTACAAAAAAAATCTAGAGTTGGAAAATCTGAGAAAACTTAGTGAAATACACAAATGCTTCTCTTTTCTGTAATGTGCAATATGCTTTGCAACTATAGATGATATTTTATGTTTAATCTGTAAATAAGAAATGTATTTAAATTAAAAGGGAGCTTTTTGTAAAAGGACCAAATGTTCTTTTATAAATGTACTAAGTAATATCTTGCTCTTTGAAATTTATTAGGATTTTTATGAATAATTTTTATTAAAAGATTCTTTTTTTGAAAAAAAATTATTTTTAAGCTGGGTAGTGTGTCGGTATTAAAAAATTGCTCAGGTATTGATTTCTAATAAAATATAAGATGGTTGGGGTTGAGCAAGCACTCAGTCAGGGAAGGGCAGCAGCTCTGTCTCTTACATTCCAAGAGCTCCCCCTCCCTTCTTTCTCTGCCCCTTTATTCTAATGATTAACCTATAGTAAGAATGTAAAGGCAATTAAAGCCTCTAGCCTTAGAAGCAGGTAGAGACTTAGGAGCACCATAGAGACAATTAGAGCCTTTAAGCCCTACAAATATATAATAACAATTAAAAGCCCGAAGATCACAGTGACTCTGCCTGGCTGTAAAGATAGCAAGGGCTTTATGCCTTGCTCTTAGAGATTACACACAGCTACATTGGCTGTAATCAGTGCCTCTGTTTCTCTCCTATTCTTTGTGACTTGGCCTCAGTATGAGAAAAGCAAACTCCCATGAGTCACTTCAAAACATCCATAATTGATGGGCAACCAATACAGCCCAATACAATTGAGGTAAAAACAAGGTAGGCCAGGCGTGGTGGCGCACGCTTGTAATCCCAGTACTTTGGGAGGCGGAGACCGGAGGATCCGGGTTCGCGGCCAGCCTCAGCTCTCTCTCTCTCTCTCTCTCTCTCTCTCCGTTTTTCTCTCTCTCTCCCTGTTTTTCTCTCTCTCTCTCTACTTAGTGAGGCCCTCCGCAACTTCGTGAGACCAGGTTTCAAAATAAAGTATAAAAAAATAGGGCCGGGGGTGTAACGCGGAGGTAGAACGCCCCTGGGTTCAATCCCCGGTACCGCAAAAAAAAAAAACCAAGGTAGAATATTGACCCCTGCACTTAGTAAAAGTGCACTATCCGGAGACAAGAAGGCACCACCTGCCTAAGGATTAAGTTACTAGCCCGTTGCTTGGTAACGCTGATAACATACCAATGAGAAAACTGTATTTAAAGGCGGGGTCGGGAAGGGGCAGAGTTCCATTTCTGGGCTCTCCAGAGTGCCTTCCAGGTATGCTGCTTTTCTTCTTGTCCCTTTCTATTCCCTACTGACTTTGTAATAAAAACTTGTTTAAGCTGCAACCAAGCTTTAGTTTTAATTTCCCAATTCAACAAATTTTATTTGACTTGAGGAAAAGAGCCCACAGCGCCACTTCCACTGTAACAGTAGGTGGCGCACACCTGTAATCCCAGTATTTAGGAGGCTAAGACAGGAGGATCCTAGGTTTGAGACCAGCCTCAGCAATGTAGCAAGACTCTCAGAAACCTACCCTGTTTCAATAAAACAAAAAATAAAAAGAGCTAGAGGTATAGCTCGGAGGTAGAATGCCCCTGGGTTCAAGCCTCAGTACTCCCCCTCCACACACACAAATAATAATTTAAAGCCGGGTGTGGTGGCGCACTCTTGTAATCCCAGTACTTGGGAAGCTGAGACAGGAGGATCACAGGTTCGAGGATAGCCTCAGCTACCTAGTGAGGCCCTCTACAACTTAGTGAGAGAGACCCTGTTTCAAAATAAAGAATAAAAAAATAGGGCTGGGCGTGTAGCTTGGAGGTAGAATGCCCCTGGGTTCAAATCCCCAGTACCACACACACACAAAAAAAATACAAGTAATAATATGATCTTCTCCGACCCAAACTTTGGCCCCAATTCTAGGAATATATTCCTAAAGACTACCCTAAATTGGGGGGGGGTGCACAAAGTTATTACACTATCTTTAAGAATTCTTTTTAAAAAATGAGCCAGGCGTGGTGGCACATGCCTGTAATCCCAGTACTTGGGAGGCTGAGAGTAGGTTCACAGGTTCAAAGCCAGCCTCAGCAATTTAGTGAGGCTCTCAGCAAACTAGCAAGACTCTGTTTCCAAATAAGAAATAAAAAACTGGTCTGGGGTTGTAGCTCAGAGGTAGTATGCCTCTGGGTTCCATCCCCAGTACCACAAAAAATAAAAAATAATAATAATAATGAAAACAAGTGTTCACTAAGAAAAGATTAGTTAAGTAAGCTATTCACAAAACAAAGTTATACAAACACTAAAAATGTTTACGAAGACTGCATATCATAAAAATGTTAGATTAAGAATACAAAATTATAGGCATACATAAAAAGCTGGGTGTGGTGGCGCACGCTTGTAATCCCAGTACTTGAGAGGCTGAGACTAGAGAATCCAGGTTTGCGGCCAGCCTCAGCTACTTAGTGAGGCCCTCCGCAACTTCGTGAGACCCTGTTTCAAAATAAAGAATAAAAAATAGGGCTGGGGGTGTAGCTCGGAGGTACAATGCCCATGGGTTCCATCCCCAGTGCCGCAAAAAAAAAAAAATAATAATAGGCATACATAATTACAAGAGTACAAAAGACTACAAAGAATAGTCTTGAAAGAAATATAACACATGCAAAAAGCAAACTTGCAAAGTTGATGGAACTAGATGCTTTCTTTTGTCTTTTCTTGAAGAACCCTGTATTACTTTTCTATTTAAAAAATTGTAGCCGGGCATGGTGGCGCACGCTTGTAATTCCAGTATTTGGGAGGCTGAGACGGGAGGATCCGGATTCGTGGCCAGCCTCAGCTACTTAGTGAGGCCCTCCGCAACTTAGTGAGACCCTGTTTCAAAATAAAGAACAGAAAAATAGAGCTGGGGGTATAGCTCGGAGGTAGAATGCCCCTGGGTTCAATCCCCAGTACCGCAAAAAAAAAAATAAATAAAAATAAAAAATAAAAGATTGTGAAAGACGGGCATGGTGGCACATGCCTGTAATCCCAGCACTTGGGAGGCTGAGACAGACGGATCACAGGTTCAAGGCCAAACTCAGCAATCTAGTGAGACCCACAGCAACTTAGACCCTGTTTCAAAACAAAAAATAAATAGGGCTGGGGATATAGTTCAGAGGTAGAATGCCCCTGGGTTTGATCCCAGTACCCCACCCCAAAAAATTGTGAAATCAAAGAGAGGGAAAGTTATCCAAACAGAACCCAGAAGTAGTCTTGAAATGCTCATCCCTAATGCATATCAGACCAAAATAATGCTCAATTCAGTATCTTGAGCTTTAACCCCTCCCTTCAGCTACCGCTCCAGGTAGTGATAACAACAGCAACAATAGAAAAGCTTAAGGATGGCAGACTAAGCACAAGCATTTATCACCTGCCCCTCCTAAGACCCCACTGAAATAAACACAAGAGTTAAGTCCTACAGCAGTAAAAAAGAAGAAAGAAGGTCCTAAGAAACGAAAGGGTCCAAAATCTGAAGAACAGAGGAGCAAAGGGGAGGATAAATTAGGTCAAGAAAGCCACGGCCTACAATGTAACGAGGGGCAGGGAGCCAGTCATGTCACGAACAAAGGAAAGAGAATTAAATTCTCTTCAGACTTCTCATCAGCAACAATGGGTATTAAGACAACATCTTGGTATTAATAGATGTTAAAAGAACGATACACTAGCCAAATGCAGTGGCACACACCTGTAATCCCACTTCTTGGGAGGCTAAGACAGGAAGATCATGGGTTCAAGGCCAGCCTCAGCAATTTAGTGAGACCCTTAGCAACTTAGCAAGACCCCGTTTCAAAATAGAAATATAAAAAGGCTTGGGGTGTAATTTGGAGGTAGACTGCCCCTAGGTTCAATTTCCAGTACAAATAAATACAACAACAACCACAAAAAAGAAAGAAACAATAAAAACCAAAATATACTAAAAATTCTGACCTAGAATTTTATGTCCACATAAACATCAAAAAAAGGTAGTGAGGGCCAAATGTGGTGGCATATGCCTATAATTCCAGTATTTGGGAGGCTGAGACAGGAGGAGCATAGGTTCGAGGTTAGCCTCCACAATTTAGCAGGACCCTGTTTCAAAATAAAAAGGGCTGGAGGTGTATCTTGGAAGAAGAATGCCCCTGGGTTCAATTCCAAGTACCCCCCCAGCCCCAATTTACTTTACTTGACAGTGAATTCCAGCAAAATAAAAGACCAAAACAAAAAAAAAATCAAACCAAACCAACCAACCAACCAACAAAAACCCAGCAAGACAGAGGCTCCAGGATCCAGGTATAACAGGAGCACAATCCCAAGAAATCAGTAAAAAGGCAGGCTCAGCCTTAGAAAGCAACCAGTTTGGTTTATAGCAGACCAAAAAAAAAAGAAGAAAAATAATTTTTTTTAAATCAGGATATGATAAAGACAATATGAGAAAACAGGAAAACATATTAGAAAAGTGAAGGGAGTATTGGCCCCAAAGTCAACTGGCCTAAGGATTAAGCAAACTAAAATGTATCATTAGTTAGGCTAGTATTGGTAAATGGGTGAGTAAAGAGAAGAAAAAATTACTCACTTGACCTTGATGTTAAAAAACATTTTCTGAGAAACTATGTCACTGGAATTCATAGGAAAGAAAAATGATTATATTGATATAAATGCTATTTATTGATTTTCAACTTTTAGATAAACTATGGAACAATTACCAAAAAAAGGTTATGCTTGCACACATAATATAGTTAACAGCAAAACTAAAAATATAAATGTGTAGCTAACAAAAAACAGGATCTTGGCCAGGGTAGTAGTTATAGTTTGGAAACAGAATGTCCCCCAGAAAAGTTCATGTGTTGACAACACAGAAATGTTCGGAAGGTACAAATATAACATCTATATTAATAAGATATTATAGCTAGTTCTTTCAATACTTTGTCTTTTAACTTTTATACTAGAGATATAAGTGCTTTGTATACAACCATTATATTAACAGGGTTTGGATGTGACTATATTCTTACATTTACAGAGATTTATACCTTCAAAAAAATGTTCAGAGGGTGAGATAATTGAATCATGAGGACTCTAACTTGTTTAGATGTTTCAATCAGTATTCTCACTGCTGTGACACACAAAAAAACTGACAACCACAACTTAAAGAAAGATTTATTTACTCACAGTTCTGGAGATTTCAGGGGTTCAGTCCATGTTAGGCCAAGTGAAATTTATAGAGCTCAGGGCCTGGCACAGGGAGAAGAGAGAGCCTACAAAGGCTCTGCTCTCAGGTCACAGAGGCCGAAAGCAAGAGAGAGCTCATGAAGGGGTTCATGGATAGATGCACAGTCCCAAAGTCCCCCCACACACATACACCCATCACCTACCTCCTCCAGCCACACCCCAGCTGCCTAGGTTATCACTCAAACCCACTGCAATGGTTTCACCCACTGATGAGATGACAACCCTCATAATTCAATCATATCACTTCTGAACATTAATATGAGCCTTATGTCCATTAATACATGGACATTTTATATCCAAACCATAACAGCAGATTAATCCATGATGGATTAACAATTTGAATGAATTTACTGGGTGGTAACTGTAGGTTGATGCGAGTGTAGCTGGAGAAAGTAGGTCACTGAGGGTGTGGCCTTGGAGCTATAATCTCTCCCTGGTCCTTCCTGTAGCACACATGCTTTCTCTCTCTCTGCTTTCCCGCTACCATGACACTACACTCCCTGTCACCATAATGTTTCTTTTTTTGTGTGTGTGGTACTGGGAATTGAACCCAGGGGCATTCTACCTCTGAGCTACACCCCCATCCCTATTTTTTTATTATTTTATTTTTAAACAGGTTCTCACTAAGTTACAGAGGGCCTCACTAAGTTGCTAAGGCTGGCTGCAAACCTGTGATCTTCCTGTCTCAGCCTCCCAAGTACTGGGATTACAAACATGCACCACCACACCCAACTTGCCATGATGTTTCTGCCTTGGAGCTGGCCAACCAAGGACTGAACTCTGAAACCACGAGCCCAAATAAGCCTTCCCTCCTCTAAGTTGTTCCTGTCAGGTCACAGCAACAAAAAAATCTGACTAATACAATAGAGAAAGAGGGAAAGCAGAATAAAGGGCAAGGATGCTAATAGAGGTTTAAGTATATTAAAATTACAATGGTATCAATACAAAAATTTAGATAAATGCCAAAATCCCAATTTTCCATTTCAAGGAATCAATCCACAGACTAATAAATGTAATAAGTCAAGTTGATAAGAATTAGAGGTATAAGCATATCTTCTAAAATTTTAGAGTCACCATAATTAAATAGGAAAAAAATTAAACAATTATAGATTATTTAAAACCAATTAAATAAGAGACTATTTAGGAAATATAGCTGGGGATAAGAATTATATGGAGAAAACTTACTATCATCATAAGATATTCTCTATTATTTGTTTCCATTTTGTTATTACTTTAATAAAAATATATTTTGGAGCTATGTTCATTTATTCTACAAGTTCAAAGTATTGTAAGCTGCTCAGCATACATCAAGCCTTCCTTTCTTCCGCTATGTTCTTATCTCAAACTCTCCTTGCCTCCTCTGTTATTTTGCTTTCTCAGTCTGTTCCAACTCTCTGTTGTTTGATTTGCCTTTTCCTCTGTCCTTCCCTTCTATCTTAAGTCATGACAGTTCTCCCCTATCCTAGAGCAAACAAACAAAAAAAAAAAATGTACTTGATTCGAATGTTCTAGCTAACTCCTGTCCTATTTCTCTTCTACTTTTCACTTTTCAACTTTAAAAAGTAATCTTTATTTCCTCTGAAATCTGGCCTTTAAACACTGTCTTAGCCCCTTTCAACTGCTGTAACAAAATACCATAAACTGGGTAGGTTATAAACCACAAATTTACTTCTTGCACAGTTCTGGAGGCTAAGAAGTACAGACAAAAGCTCTGACAGATTTGGTTTCTGGTGACAGCTAGCTGTCTTAACTCATAGATGGTGCCTTCTTGTCACATCCTCACATGGTAAGAGGGGTCAACAAGCTCCTCTATTTATAAAGGCAAAAATCTCATTCATGAGGGTTCCATCTTCATGACCTAATCCCCTCCCAAAATGCCCTTCCTCTGGATACCACTACCTGGGGAGTTAGGGTTTCTTTTTTTTTAATATGTTTCTATTGGTGCATTGTAGTCTCACATCGCAATGAGTATCAGTTTGGTGTTAACAAACATGCACACAGCTCTTGGTGTCCCTCCCCCCGACTCCCCCCGCCATGTAGTACGGAGAATGATGGGAGTTAGGATTTCAACATAGGAGTTCTGGAGGGGCACAAACATCCAGTTCATAGCAAACATCAATGTAATGACATGGTCACAGTCTTCATTCCACTTAATATTTTATCCAAGCATTTCAGATGGAGCTTTTCTTTTTAGCCTTTTTTTCTGAGATGGGGTGGTAATGGAAGGAGAGAGGAAATACCTCACAAGATCAGTGTTTGAAATAACATCTGGGAAATGCTGGCATGAAGTGTTCCAACTACAAACACATCACTACTTTGTTCAAGAATATTTAATATCTTTTCCTTTGGCACTGAAGAAAAAATCCAAGTAAACAACTAAAAACAACCAACTGGTTAACATAAGGATTGAGATATTTATTAGTTGTTGCTTTATTATCTTTCCTTTCATAATCATTGTAATGTATAAATCTGAAACACTCTAAAGATAGTGAGTCCAAAGCTCAAAATGACACATTGCCTCAATATTGTTATCCTGCAGCAAATCTCAACATTCCTCACAGAAAACAATAAATGAAAGAAAACCAGTGAATACGCTAAGATCAAAATTCTGAAATTCACCATTAGACAATATCTTGGTTTTCTTTAAAATATAAACAATTTTGACTTTTTAAAGTATATTGAAAGTATATGCCAGGCGTGGTGGCGCATGCTTGTAATCCCAGTACTTGGGAGGCTGAGACCGGAGGATCCGGGTTCACAGCCAGCCTCAGCTACTTAGTGAGGCCCTCTGCAACTTCGTGAGACCCGGTTTCAAAATAAAGTATAAAAAATAGGGCCGGGGGTGGAGCTCGAAGATAAAACGCACCTGGGTTCAATCCCCAGTAATGCAAAAAAAAAAAAAAAAAGGAAAGTATATTGTTGGGCCAGGCATGGTGGGTGCACCTGTAATCCCAGTACCTGGAAGGATGAGAAAGGAGGATTGCAAGTTCCAGGACAGCCTCAGCAAGTAGTGAGACTCTCAACAACCTTGTGAGACCCTATTTCAAAATAAAAATAAAATAGGGCTGGGGTGTAGCTCAGAGGTAGAATGCCCCTGGGTTTAATCCCCAGTACCACACAAAAAAAAAGCACATTGTTGCTTTGAGTCATTTATATCTATTTGCAAGAAAGAGAGGACATTTTTTTAAGAATCAAATCAGAAAGGCCCACAAAACACTTCAGTCTTGAACTTCAAAGTTATTGGTGCAAGAAAAAAAAACTAATTTATAAGAGCCATATTTATGGAAAAACTAGCTGATTTTATTATCAAACCCAAACAATAGTTTAAATCAATTAAAATATATTTAATAGGCACAAAATTATTTTCACATTTGTCTACAACCATAGTAAATATATTTCTTGGCAATAAAGACACAGCCTCTGTTTGGAGTTTAAAATATCCCCAAATGCAAGATTACATATATAAAACTCCCATTATTGTTTATGTAATAGTGGATTAGATAATCAAATTAAAATAGTTATACTATCTAAAATAAAATAAAATGGAAATAATTTACTCATAAGATTCATATTTAAATCATCTTTATTTACAAAATACTATCCTGAGAATTATAATTCCATTAAGCTTCAATTTGAGCAAAAGTATAATCA